>APFE031751261.1:5048-50627 GCA_000404065.3 Pinus taeda
TACATATGTCTTTCATATTAACTACTTGAAAGTTTGATAATATATTGCTTGATAATAAGAAGGGAGAAAGACATTTTCATATAACAATAGTATATAGAATTAAGAGATGCATTTTAATTTAATTATGAATATGGAAATAGTTATTTTAGAAGATAAAGTAAAGTGGCGTGGTTTATAAGAGTTAAAAAAATATGGAACATGTTAAAGAGTAGTTGAAAAAAATTAAATAATAGTTTTTAAGGCTTAATTTCATATAAGCCTTGGTCTAACCTCTTGGTTAATGATAGATAACTTGTTGGATCTTACTTAGGGGTCTCATTACGTATATCTTACTCAATTTGAGATCCATAATTATTATACTATATGATATACTAAGTCATTAGTGATAACAAGAGTTTTTATTACAAGATCATAAGGTGAACTTGAATTTATGAATTAAGAATGACTAACTAAATTATAGTTGAAACTCAAAAATTGAATAATATATTGGGATCAACATAGTAGGGTATAATATGGGGGTTAATGAAAAATGTCACAAAAATAAATGGATACTTAAGGTATCTAATGAAAATAAATGACATTTAATTGGAAATGTGTATTAAAGAGGGTTTAATAAGACACTTTTGGAAGAAAGAAGATGAGTTAAGGATATTATTCAATATCTCATAAACAAAAGTGTTATGCTATAGGTTAACTAATTAAACACCCCATGCTCCTACATTAAATATGCATGGATAGTTGAAGACACCAAGTAGAATAACATTAAATGAACCAATTTGCATTACATTATCAATTATATTTCTCTTGAATAACTATTGTATCTATAGTAAAGTCATCATATTAGAGATTTTTCATGATAATATGGGAAAATTATTATTGTTTAACATAATTGAAAATTTTAGGTGGGCATATTTCATAGTCAAAGGGTAGTAATGGATTTTGAGGTTGCTTAATTCATCTATGTAATTACAATTGATAATTTCAATGAATTTATAAATTATTTTAACAAAATTCAAGTTATAAAATTCATAGTAAGAATTCTTACCTCGTTATCCTAGTTATGTGATAAGATATGATACTATAGGGTGAATGAGAGCTAATCATGGTATCTCATGATGCATTAGTGGTAATGTAGATCTAGAAAAATGATAGTATGTTGACATGAAGGTATGATTTGAGGTATTTGCATCAACACTTTGAATATTGCGTAAGAAAATGAAATGTATAAAATCAAATTGACTTTTATGATATATAAATTATAATTATCAAAGTTTGTAAAATATGTAAAAAATGGTTTTTAATGGTGGTATGCTACTTTTTCTACAAAACATAATACATTTGTTTACATCACTAAGACATTTTACTATCTAGGTGATTGGATTTTTTGACATAAATTTGTAAAATTATGGATGAAAATTTGCACTTTTGTGTGGATACTTTTAATAAAATTTTATATATTTTTTGAATTAAGAAGGTTTTCATAAGGTGAAATGTTAGTGCAAGGTTTGTGAGCTATAGCCACTAGAGGTAGCTCCCTTGAAAGAACACATAAACATGTTATGTAAGTATTATGAGGTCCTTGGCTCAATTCCTAGGTTAACTCATGTCCATATCAGGGATAGGTGTTGTGCACCTACTAGTTATAGTGGTAGTGGATGGAATGAACCCCATGCATTCTGATCAATATAGTAGGGGTATAATATAGAGGTTAATGAAAAAGTCACAAAAATAAATGTATACCTAGGTTATCTAGTGAAAATAAGGGATATTTAATTGGAAATGTGTATTAAAAAGGGTTTAACAAGTGAGTTTTGGAATATAAAAAAGGAATTAAGGATATTATTCAATATATCATAAACAAAGGTACTATGTCATAGGTTGACTAATTAAACACCCCATGCTCTTAAGTTAAATATGCATGGATAAGATTTTGTGGATACCAAGTGGAATAACATTATATGGACTCAATTGTATCACATTATCAATGTTATTCCTCTTGAATGACTATTGTATTTATAGTGATGTCATAATACTGGAGATTTTTCAGGATAATATGGGAGAATTATCATTGCTTAATATAATTGCAAAATTTATGTGGACATATTTCATAATCAAAGGGTAATTGTGGATTTTGAGGTTGTTCAATTCATATATGTAATTAAAATTGATAATTTCAATGAATTTATATAGGATTTTAACAAATTTAAAGTTATAAAATTCATATGAGGCCTTCTTACCTTGTTATCCTACTTACGTGATAAGAGAGGATACTAAAGAGTGAATGGGAGCTAATGATGATCTCTTATCATGCATTAGCAGTAATGTAGATATAAAAAATTGGTAATATGTTGACATGGACATATGAATTGAGGTATTTGCATAAATAATTTTGAATATTACGTAAGATGAAATGTACAAATAAAATTAAATTTTGTGATATATAATTTTATTCATGAAAGTTTGCAAAATATGTAAAAGAAGGTTTCCAATAGTTAAACTTGAAGGTGCCAAGTTGGCCATGCTCTTCAAGAAATTCCCTTCGAAGTTCCAAGGGTGCCATGCCTAACAATTTATTTGTAATTCCAAGGGTGCCAAGTTAGTCATGCCCTTCAAGCATCCAGTGGATACGAGGGGAAAGTCTAGATGCAACAATAGAGACCACTATCATCTTTGGTGTTTCCCACTATAGTGAGACTAATGGTGTTTGGGATCAAGGAATCCTCTTTGATGTACACCCCCCAGTAAAATCCTTGTGAGCGACCCAAATTTGGGACCTGCCCCCATGACATCATGATATTCAAGGTTAATATGTTCCAACCCTTCTAGCCCAAGTCATGATGGGAGTGCTAGCAGTGAAATCAAGGACACTATCCCACCCCTCCCATGTAGTCACATCCAATTTTACAACCTCATTACCCATGTGTGAGTCACTTGACTAAGAAACTAACATGTGCCTGCAACCACTAACACCTCATTAAAATTTATAGCAAGTTTCAAAACGAAATTATAATTTCAAAGACAAAATATTCATTTCCATCAAACCAAATGTCAACGACTACTCACATGTGAGTGCCTTTGGTGGTTTACTGTCATACATGATAATCATTAATAACAAAGTTTCTTAGTGTTAGTCATTGTCACAATATTGTCATCAACATGACCCAGTCATTTGCATCGTTGTTCATCATGAACTAGAACTAATCAAAGTAGCCAACATAAGGAACACATCCATCATAACTATCATCAACATCACATTAGTAGGGAACATGCATATCCATCGAAGTTTTCATCACTGTAACATTCATAGAAAACATACATATCCATCAATGTTATCATCATCACAATATCAATAGAAAAAATGCATATCCATCAATCTTATCATCATCATAATATTAATAGAGAGCATACCTATCCATCAATGTTATCATAATCACAATATCAACTAGAAAATAAATATAATCATCACATCCACTAATAATAGAGTCAAGTGTCTCAATCCTCAATCTAAGGTCCTAAAATAATATAGTGAGCCTTAGAACTAAATCAATGTTAATTTCATATCAATGTCAGTTAACTAGATTAGGGCACTACAGGTAGCTCCCTTTCAAAACAACATAAACATGTTATGTAAGTATTATGAGGTCCTTGATTCAACCCCTAGATTAATTCATGTCCATGTCAGGGGTAGGTGTGGTGCACCTAGTGGTTATAGTGGTAGTAGATGGAATCAAACCCTTGTCATGTGAGTGTGAGACCACCCCAATTGGAAATTCCACACTTCTATTAGTAAGTCCCCATTTTAAACTTGTTTTAGATATCTTCCACCTTCACCTTTGGATATTGCATATGAGAAGCAAGGAGGATTGAGGGAGTATATCATGGGGACGCTTTAAGGGTAGAAAAATTATTGAGAAGATAAGGTAGATCCATATGTATGTACAAGAGAAAGTAAAGAAGTAATATGAAAATTATAAGGCTAGACATTATCAACATAGAATAGGGGAGTTATTCAAGATGGGAGATAAAGTATTATTAGAGTTGAATAAGGAGTGGCTATAGGATCTTGGTAAGAAAATCAAGGCCCTACCATATGGTCCCTTCGAGATACTAGAAAATGTGGGAGATAACACCTATAGATTCAGTCTACCCCCATACATCCATATTTACTCAATGATGAATGTGGAAAATATGAAATCTATGAGCCTTCCATGTTGGATAAAGAAGAGGATCAGGTCCCACATTTTATAGAGGAATTAGCAATAGATGTTGAAGCAGAGTTGACAGGGTATACAATTTTTCTAGAAGAGGTCTAGAACTATAATATAGGGGAAACATAAACTTTGGAAGATTAGGTTAAAATAATATCTTTGAAGAAAGGCTAAATGGTACTCAAGGGAGAAGGCAGAGGAAAAATTCCCTAACCTCATTTAGTAAAATATTTTGGGGACCAAAACCCTCCCAAATTAGGGAGGTATGATCTAGATTGGATAATTATATTATTTTTCATCCATTTTGATGCTTTAAAGGTGGAAAAGTAAGAGAAATTAACTTATAGTAGTTTTAGCGATGGGATCCATTTTGGAGAATTGGGGTTAGAAACCTTCTAGGGTTAGTTTAGGGCCTTAAATTATTTTTTAGGTTTAAAATTTTTTCATTTAAGCACCACACCCCTAGAAATATTCTACACTTGAAGACATTTCCAATGGTGTAAGAATCACATCAATCAAAGTTTAAACACACATTAGATGAAATTTCAACCTAAAAGTGCCCATGAAATTTTCTCATGTCATAATATGTAAACCAATCAAAATCTGTTAAATTTAAAAAGAGGTACATGTAAACATTTTCGACGGAATAGAAGAAAACTACTTTTTTAACTGTAAATTTGGCTTATCTCTTTATAGGTTTACTCAATTTCCAGGTATAAACACTCATTGGATCCATAATTAAATTTGATATCTAATGAGTACCCATTGTGCATAGTGCATAGTTTTGAGAAGACCCACATTGATAAAAAAATGAAGATACATTTAAAAAAGTGTATTTCAACACACTTTACTTAATGTATCTTCAACTTGTATCAATGTGGGTCTTCTCATAAGTATGCATAACGGGTAATTGTTAGATGTGGAATTTAATTCTACGTCCAACGAGTGTGTGCACTCAAAATTTGAGTAAACCTATAAGGAGACATGCTAAAAAGGCAATAAATAAAGGTAGTTTTCTTTGTTTCCCTACAAAATTCATAACTCTTATTTTGATTTTTTTTCCCAAGGAAAAATTGTAATTTTATTAATGTAAACAAAATTACATCTTGTAGATGCTTGCAAGCATTTCACCATCCAGGCCAAGACCAATGATCATAAGTTCATCCAAAATAATTAGCTAACAAATGAAGAGAAAGGGTTAACATTTTCTCCATTTCTTCTTTTCCACCTTCCCCCATTCTCCTTGAGTTGGTGTGGATGATACAATAGATAACTAATTTTATTCTTCTATTCTTGTAATTTCCTTGTCTGAGTCAGAATTATTTGAGACATGGTGAATTTTGTATCCTCCAGAGTCCTTTGCTTCAGGTATCCTTAATAGTTGTGCCGCAGGGACTTGTAAGCCTGTCACTTCACAAGAGGTGTCCCCCTTTCCTTATTTTTCTTGTGTATTTTGGTTTTCCACATTGGAAATGGGACCTTTTTCTGCTTCATCCTCTTCCTCTACTGGCATATTTGAGGGAAATTGCCATTCTTTGGGTTTCTTTCCTAGTTTCTTCTTCCTTCATAACTCTTTCTTGGCATCAGGGCACATGTTTTGTAGATGTCCTTTCTATTAACATATTCGACATCTGAAGGTTGTGTTCTCAAAATCTAGGAATTGAGTCCAGCTTTGCTTGTTGTGTGACAAGTGGATGTGATTTGGTAGGCCTTTACTAAGGTCCACCTCCACAAATATTTAGGCAAATGTATAGATTTGTTCTTCCATTCTTTGTGTGTCTATCTTTATGAATCATCCTAAGAGATGAACAATGCCTTCTAGAGCTTGGTGATGCCAAAAATGAAGGGGGAGGTTATGTAGCCTAACCGAAACCAGAATTCTTGATACAAACATGGTGTTTGAATCAAAATATGGGAACCATGGGGTAATGAAAAGTCCTGTCGATCCCCAAAACCATGGACCTTCCTAAAGGACAAATTCTCGATCCTCCGATGATGCAAACTTTACTATGAATAAACCCTTCGAATAAAGGTTTATTTCAAAGTTTGTTGTCTAATTTGAGAAGATCCAGTGGAAAAGGTCCATTGGTTTTGGCTAGAAACTATTAAATCTGCAAATGATGTCTTGTGCTTCATAAGTTATGTATAGATCGTTTGTTTCCAAAAGATCTATAATCAGTTCTGGGACATGATTCAATTTCTCCATTATAAAGGGACTGGGGATATTTTTTTTTTTTCTAGATTTGTTGTAGATGCTCGTTTCCCTTGGAGGATGTTTTTGAAGGAGAGAATGCCATTTATATGTTCTTGATTTGGTTATGTATCTTTGGGTAAGATATTGCCAGCAACACCTCTTGCTCCCTTTGATTTACTTGATCCATTTGCTCTACCTCTCAATCTCAAATTTAGGATGATGGTGGTTGCATGAAGAACATTATATTAATGTATAATCTGATCGTCCTACATAGTTCTACCACCACAAATCAGGTTTTTCTTATGTGATGGATAAACCAGATTTTGCATGATAACTTGCTTCATTTGAGAAACCTTATCATATGCCTGCACCCAAACTAATGATGATTTACCATTAGGGGTCTTTAAAATTTTTTGGAAAGGGTTATGTTATTCCAAATCCAGGGAGTCAGACATATCGGGCTCTAGTTCGGTGCCATATGACAATTATGTTACTTGTAGCAGAGATTGAAACAAGGTTGCAATCTTTGACTGTGAGTTCCTTGATACACATACTTTGAGATCTATTATGTATATGAGTAGATCCAAATAAAATGGATCTAAAAATATCGGTTTTGATCCTGGTCCATCTTGACTGATACTCATTGTGCATAAGATGGGTAGAGATCCTAAATCTGACAGGGGAGATTAAAGATTTATTGTATACACCACCTGAGTGATGGAGATCAATGTGTTGATTTAGGTCCATCGATTGAGTTCTTTTGGAAGATATTATGTGACAAGAGATGGAGGTGAAGAGGAGTTGAAATCTATACCTTCCAACCTCTTATGTGAATCCATATCTGTCTTGTACCTACATACCATTGGACACGCATTTTGTCTTTCCCGTAGGCCATGGGAGGTTCAGGGCTTAGTATCGATAATATGTGCACCCCTAACATTTTTTTCAAAACTTTCATGTCATGTTATCACCGATGTGGATATCTGCCCACTTAAATAATTGTAGGAAAGTCTGTGGGAGTGTTGTCACATTTATGTTGGAGCAGATCTGACCCAAAAAAATAATAGTAATAAAAAGACCAATACTTCCATCTATCTCATAGTCAGTAGGGGATTTGGAAATGGTTTTCAAATATGACCGAAGAGAGATCCCAAAGAAGCCTATCCCATCCAGCTCAAGACAGTGGATCAAGAGTTTTCCTCCAATGCAGTGGTTGAGAGATGTAACTCCAGATTCAATCGATGAGTCGGCGATCTCCTCAACTGCAAAGGGTAGAGAAACCCTATTGTATGCATCATTCCTTAATAACTTTTATTTTATTATTTTTTCTTAGAAGGCCACTTTTAGGTTGAAATTTCTCCTAATGGAAGTTATGACTCCTACAAGTTGACCTATCATTATGTACCACCATGATTAGAGAGGCTGCCATGTCATCCTTTGTTACTCATAGAGAATCAGATAGACACATTGGAACTATGGAGAAGACTCTATGAGGGTTGATTCATAAATCGTATGAGGGTTGAAGGGATTAAATTTAACTTGTAGTTAGTTATTAGGTTACATTATAACCAAGCCACTAGGAGGAAAAAGGGTTTCATTCTATTTGAGTGTATTTTTTTCCATATTAGAGAAGAGTAGCCAAGAGTGGATAGAGAGCAGATAGAATGACCACATGCCACAAGTCTCACTTTGTATTTGAACAATTTCCATTAAGAGAGAGGGAGAGCAGGGGAACCTCACCTTCCATCTAGTTTTCTCCCCAAAGGGTTTCTAACACCATATGTTGGTGTTAATTGTGATTGGTGTGTGTTTTTATTTCTCTTTTCTCTATTTTATTCATTTCAGATATTACATGTATAAGTAGAGAAAATAATAAATCCCTAAATCTAAGTAGAAATTAACCCTCACAGTGCAGATTTTATATTTCTATCGAGTATTCATTAGATTTGTTGTGATGATTTATGTCTAGTGGAATATCCATGTCAGTTTATGGATGAATGAAGGTGAGGTTTTTAATTTTATGATTCCCATTATCATAAAAAAATTCACTTCTTAAGATAAAGTCCAAAAGCTTAAGTGCAGTTTGAGTACAACTAAGAGGGACGCCACTGTCACATGACGAACCCAATTCTTCACTTCATGTTGAATCTCCTTTTTCTCAAGGGGGACTTCCTTAGGTTAATATTGTTGGGATTTTAGGAAATTTGTTTCATGCTGATATGAATATTGAATCTAGCAACATGGTTGTGAATACTTTGTGAGTATGAAATTGATGGAAGGACCATAGACTAGTGTCTTTCCATCATGCATATGGTGTCAAATTAGAGCTCCCTTGAGAGAAAGCAAGTGGTTCTAGGGAAATATTTAGGGTTGTGCCCCTCTAATCCTATAACATCTGCTATTATTTTTTACAAGATTTAAAATAAATTCAATGAAATGTTCTCCACTAGAAATATTCCCAGTGTTCAAAAGAAAGGATCTATCCAATAATAATATAAAGAGAATTCACCATCACCACTACATGAGTACATTTTCACTTAATTATCATTCAATAAGTGACATTTAAAAAGAAAAATTACTTAAGAAATCATATCCAACCATAAATGCTAACCATGAAAACTACATAAAAGTTACAAAGGCATCCACAAAATCATCTCCTCAATGAGGCACACTTAGTTATATGTACCTAGATTCAATAAAATATAAAATATCTTAAACAAAATTTCTGAAATGTTAAGATTTTATAAGGGATCTCTCCCCCATTCCAACCTTTAGAAATAATGAGCAAGTGCATTTCTATTTATATGGAGATGCTTATCTTCATTTATGAAACAATAATAATATTTCAAGTTAAGCCCCTAACTTCGTTGAAGGAGGGGTAAAACATCCTCTTATATAATTGACTAATATAAGTAAATAAAATTTGGATGTTCATGCCACATGTACAATGAAATCAACACTGAAATAAGGGTGTATCCAAAAATGGTGGCAGGTAAGAGCTCCAAGATGCATTGTTCAACCTTTAAAGTCTCCTCAAGGCATGTAGATCTTCAACAAAAGACATAAGGGTGCAATACAATATTCCTAACCTGAATTGAAATATTCATGTATATACTTCCATAGTAAACGCATAGCCTTCAAAGTCTTCTAATGAAAATCCATCCTTCACCAAACTACCAAGTATTCCGTCAAAATTGGAAGCAATCTCCAAGTCAAGTTCAAAACAATTTCAAAGGGATCACTCAAATCCACATCAACATCAGACCATATAGAGGTTGTCCATAGGATTTTTATAGGTTTTCCCATTCAAAATTTATATTTTAGGTCAACTCATTTTTCATTTATACTTATTACACACATGCAAGCACACACACAATTAAAAAAAAAGGACATTTATTTCACCCTTTACTCATGATGGTTGTTTATTTTGAATAATATGTGTGTGTGTGTGTGTGTGTGTGTGTGTGTGTGCATGTGTAAACAAGACCACAAGACAATATTCCTAAAACCCCTTAAAATATGAATTTATGGGCTTCCAAAGTAAACACATATTATTGAAAGTCTCCTAATGGCATACCATCCTTCACCAAAAACTTCTAGGTCTTCCTTCAAAGGTGGATGCAATCTCCAAGTCATATTCAAAACTATCTCAAAGGGCCCACCCAAATCCAGATCAACATTATTCTTTGTAGAGTCACCTCATTAAGCCTTACATATGTTGGCCCATTTGAAATTTATATTTTAGGTTGACCCAAACTTATTTCTTAGTGATGATTGTTACACAGGTATAGATAATTTCTCTCACCAAACTTTGATTATGGATTTCAAGTGTTATAGCTACTATAGATATTTTGACAATTCTAATAATCTACAATAGGGTCTCATCCTTGCAAAAACCCCACAAGTTAGTCCTATTATTGCTAAAATTATCCCATATTTATCATATTCCTTCCTTTATGACATGTTGAAGATGAATGATATCATACTACTCAACAAATCTATTAGAAAATGCATTAGAGAGTTTGCAATTAATTTGTTGTTTAAAATGTTGAGTCTAATATTTATGTTCCATGTTTCATACTACTAGGATAAAGCCTTTATTCCTCTATAAAAAAGGATTTAAAATTTCTCTTTTGTTGTTTTATGGGAAGCTATAGTAATATATAGCATAAGAAGATGAACGCATAAAGCTACAGTCTCGTCTATTAGCTCCATGTTTTAGTACAAGGGTTTTAATAATGACATTGTTCACATGATGCTAAATATACAAGATAACTATAGCAATAAATGTATCATATTTATCCACAAAGGCAAAATTGTTAGAATTAAAATATGTCAATGTTTGTTGTCCACTAACAACATCACTTCCTTTAGGTACCAATGTACTACTAATGTATGAAAGGTTGATTATGCCTTCAGTCTAGTCTTCAACTACCCAACCTTGTTCGCACTAATAAGGATGCATTAATTGGGCTCCTTAAGAAATCAAGAAAATATTACAAAGATCAGAAAGTTAAAGCTTTCACATAGCATCCCTTACAAATATTGTTAATCGAAGACATTAGATTTCCATATCTTACATTGCTTCATCCTTAATATTCTCCAAATTATCATTAGGTCATATGACATGTAACTAATCTCCTACCATAGTATGCTTAACTCCTTGTGCAATAATCTTAATTCCTTCTATATCCTTCAACTCCTTGTGATGTTGATAATATCCATTTATTCGAGGTTTCTTCATTGGACGAGGATTAATAAATCATGAAGTATTGTCACATGGGGACCCTAAATTCCATACACCATAATCTGATATTCTTCATGAAGCACACCATTTATAAGTATAACATCAAATGTAGTTCCCAATCCCTCAATCACTATAGAGGAATTGAGAAATATGCTTCTAGTTGAAATAATTTCCATTCTAAATACCAATGACAAATATTATAACCTTATTTGTTTATGAATATGTCATAACCATCAACTGTTGACTATAATAAATACCTTGTTTCCTCTACAAACGTTTCCTTGGGTGGTGCTGTTAGAAAATCTACCAAGCCTTGTGAGGGGTTCACAAAGTAAGGGTTAGATCTTGTGGCAACAATGAGAGATATTTCCACTGTCACCTAAGAAATATTCCTTCTATTGTTTAATGGAGTTTCACCATAGGGGAACCTTCCATGTGTACTCTTATAAGGACAATCTAGTTATAATTTTCTAGGTGATGTAAATACATTAGGGAAATATACCTTAAATTTGATAAGGCTCAATTTTTCTTTATAAAGGAGTTGTGTCTCTTACCCAAGGAGTAGAAAAATACTTCTTCACACTAGGGTTTAATTATATTCAATGGTAATGGAATACCTAGACACATAAAATTTAATGAAATATTCTACTTGAAGACTAGATCAACAAAGAAATAATGTAAACCCTCAAATGGGTTTCAAGTTGAAGCTTGGCTAGGTTGTAGAGTTCCAAAAGCACAAAAATGATGACGGAAGGATCACACTAGACCTACTGTGGGAAAATATACCACAATAAATTCAGTATTTTTCATTTAAAAAGCATAAGTAAACCCTTGGTTCTCATTCATAAACATGCATCCATAATAAACCTAGAAAAATCCCTATCGGGTTGCCTTAAAAATCCCAGGATATATAAAAATGGAAACCTTTTATTTTATTTTAGAGGTTGTTGATCAACACAAATCAACCACTACCTAATCTTTCTTGGGTTAATTAAATTTTAGGGAAAATTTTAGAGATAAATAACAATTGATTTGAGTGAGGGAGTTTTTTTTCACTTGTGAAACCCTAATTATCCTTTTGGTGAGTGGAGAAATTGAATATAAGATGCAAAATATGAATTCTATGGATTTCAAGGAAGAATATATTTAACATATTTAACCAATATTTCCAATAAATAATTCCTTTAGTTATGGAACATAGACATTACATACCCCTATTAGGTTTATCTTAACTACACTTGCAAACACTTTATTTTCATCTCTCATATATATTTGTCAAACATTTTACATGTAAAAATTTCTTCAAATTATTTGTATACAACCAATTAAGTATATTTTTCTTGGATAAATGTTTTCAAATGTTTTGTATGGAATTGAATAAGAAACACTATTCTAATTCCAGTTGTAACATATTAAATAAAATATACCACTTAATCACAAAAAATTTGAATTTGGTCCTGAGTATTTTATCTAATAGTTTGTATACAAATTTTAATTTGTGCCATACACCCTAGCACCCATATCCCATACTAAAGGTACAAGAGGTTGTTACTAGAATTGAGTAAACCTCCAAGGTTTTATTATGTAAATGGGGTCTTAAAATTTTGTGCTATTTCAAGCTTCTGAAAACCCAAATTAGACATCGCCATTGCATCAGTCTCGTCAAGATCTTTTTGGCGATATAAATTTTTTCTCGATATGATTCCCAAATTAAAATATATGGCCATTCAAATATTTACCTACTGGTCCTTTCCATGTCGTCGAACTATACCATATGGCATCCATGGGGTCCCCACATGGTACCCATGTGGTGCTCCATTGTATGACCATATCACACTTCCAAGGGGTCCATGTCATATTCCTTTCAATGGCTAGGATTATGGCTATGCCATAAAACCATGTACTAGTACATGTCTTTCCCAACCCATGATTGTTTTCAATGTAACACATTCCCCCTCCTTTCAAAATTCCCAAGTTCTAGGGAGCGAGACAGAACCCCCTCAACATTAGCTGATTGGAAAACTATTGTATCAAGACGTACTTTTCCTGATGCTTTTCTCCTGTGAATCCACCTTAAAATTTCAGGGTGATGCCATGACCTAAAACCTCTGGGGTGATGTCATGTTGATGTTCTCGGCCCTGCCCTTTTTCCTCGAATCTTTTACATTATGCCCCCTTTGGAAATTGCTAGGGTGACATCATTCCTATGTCATGTTGACATCACACACTCGACATGATCTCCTCTAAGAGTGCCACATGCCACTCATTTTTTGCCTCACTTGGCCCCTCCAAAAGCTTAAATGTGGCTACCACATGGTTGGCCACCATGCTTCCATGTCATCCTAGATTCACATTATCAGTTCCATGTGGCCTTGGTCCCACTAGGTCTTTGACCCCCTTGAAAAACATGTTTTCTCCATTATAAATGAAATTTGGCATTCAAATAGTTTACATCATCCACGAACCTTTTACCCTAGTTGAAACATACAACATGCACATACAAAATCCTCTAGTGTCTTAAAGCCTTAGGTCCATCCAATGGACCTTGTTCCTTGAGGCAGTCCATGGCTTAGATCAAATGAGGGATCTTGCCCTTGACACTTAGTTGATGCCACCATCCGTCTTAAGCTTATCAAAATCTCTACGTTGAATGCACAAGTAAGATACATAAATTCTCTCCTTCTAAGGTTATTAAGGCCTTTACCTAGCCCTTCCATAGTTACAAGAATCCATATGGGCCTGCAACGTACCATTGACAAGGTTGTCCTCCTAGGCTTGTGTTTATATAAAACAAGAGCTCTCCTATGCTTGTAATAATTTAGATATACCCACGCTTTAACACACACACACACACATAACACTAATATATGTATTACACAGGGAATATATACCTCTTAATAATTATACACAACGGCCTAATATTCAACTCATTTATAATGTAGGATTCTTGTTCATAATAAAAATTTAGCTATCTTTGTTATACCTAAGCCATTTAGGCCAATTTTAGGACCATATTAACATAGAGACACATATATTATTTAGGACTAGAGAATTCATGATATCCATGCTCATAAAGCAAATAAAGGAATCAACCATTCCTCATAAAATGCACAGAAATTGAGATTTCACATTCACACTGGAAATCAATGTTGGACATTGGATAAACCAATGCTCCCTGTGTGTTTCGTGACATGGACTAACCACCTCTCGTGGATCCTTATCTTTGGAGATGTGATATTTGACTAACACTTGCAGGTTTTGAACTAATGACAATTGTGTTTCCAAACAAGTGGTATCAGAGCGTAGGTCATGAGTTCGATACACACTCGACTCATGTTGGGGAGGAGATTGTTGGACATTGGATAAACCAATGCTCCCTGTGTGTTTCGTGACATGGAATAACTACCTCTCATGGATCCATATCTATGGCGATGTGATTCTTGACTAACACCTACGGGTTTTGGTCTAATGACAATCACGATTCCCAACAATCAACACCTTTCAACATTAGCACACGAATTTAATTACTACCATAGACATATGCATAACGTTCGAATGTGTAAGAGATTGAATGAATACTTATATTATAAAAGAATTCTAACAACTTATATTGGGACTCTAACTCTCCACGCAACCTTAGATTGACTTGCACTGCAATCGTTTCTTGTTTTCAATCACCCTTGATCCATATTCAAATCTCAGTGAGGAGGAGTGATTTCAATGAATAACCAATGCTTCCAGTTGAAACTCAAAATCCATAAATCATGCCATCTCTACCCACCAACTATCTAGGGAATCCAGAGGATTCTCCACCTCCACCCTTCACTTAGTATAGGGAATATAAAGGCTATACCACCTCCACCCTCAATAACCAGGGATAATTTTAAGGATGGAAATTTATCTTAAAGATTAGAAATGTTGGCGAATCTTACTAATCCATAATATGAAAACTATAAAATTCTTGGGGATATTTTAGTAAAAATATTCAAACTTCTAATGATTTTATATAGTTTCTATAAAAAAATTGCGATTTTCAAGCTAAATGTTTTTTTCTTATAAAATTTGGGCGAATCATTTTAAGGAAAATATGGGAATTGGGGAATTTTTTTTCGAGAAAGCATGGAAAATTAGCCCATCTGCGAATATTAGCCCTTAAAATTTTCCTTGTCAATAACATGGGGAATCCAAAGGCTATACCACCTCCACCCTCAACAACACAAGAAATCTAGAGGCTATACCACATCCACCCTCAACAAAATAGCAAATCCAAAGGCTATACCACCTCCACCCTCAACAACAAAGGAAATATAGAGGCTATATCACCTCCAGTCTTAGACCAATATCCTCAAAAGCTCCACCTTGAAATGGGAATGTAGAGCTCTCTGAGAAAAATCAGGCACAACCCATTTAGTGACTCCACCCAACTAAGAATCTAAATCTCACCAAAGTGATTTGTTAGCGTGGAACCAACAATAAAGGTACCAGGACATTCCTTGACTAGGAATCCAAAGAATAGGGCCTCCACCCAAACCAAGGAATCTAGAGTGCCTTTTTCCTTCACCTGAGAGGTTCACATACTACCTTTCTCTACTTTAAACCAACTTTCTTCCTTTTTTATTCTTCCTATATCTTAATCTTGACTTCCACGACTCAACGTTTCTTTAACACGTTGAATGTAATCATCACTTCAACTATGTGTGGTCTTCTCTTGTGTAGCTTAAAAAGGTAAGTCCCCTATTCTATTCAACACTTTTTGCATTATGTTATGCTCAAGCTCTCTTTTCTCCTCAATGTTATCCCTAGCTGAATTCCTCCTCACATTGTTCTTCCTCCTTTTTCCTTCCAATCTCCCTTCACCATGGTCTTCTCATCCTCTCTCCCGTCAATTTCTCTACCCATGTAGTTGCTTGTTTGGACACAATCTCCCTGGACATTTTTGTGCTTCCATATGGTTCCCTTTGTTACAATGGGCACTCCAATTCCTTGACCTGTGTTTGACCATGACCAAACTTCGCAACAACGTAACCATCCTCCTCTTAAATTTTGTCCTTTCTTTCTTACAACTTTCTTAAATAGAGGCATGATTGTGTCCTCTCTTCTCCTTCTAAATTTAATGGCATGGTCAATCCATTTAAGACACAATAGTCAACCTCCCATGGCTGCCATCAAACAACTAAGTTTCTTTCTAATCCCAAGCAATCTCCCTCCCATGGTTGTCCCAATATCTTAGCCAACTTTTAATTATAACAAAATAGTTGAAATATTTACAATAAGTGGATTAGCCAGGGATTGTCACAAATACCTCTCCCTTGGAGTAACACAATCCTCAGTGTTATATAACTAAAAAAAATTAAAAACATGCTTTAAACCAAGAAAAAAACCATTTGGAGCTTTATATACATATCGCTGTAAAATCATTTACAAATTCATTACATTTTCTTTAACCAACAAAAAAAATGGATATATTGTCTGCCTCTGATTAGCCATTTCCCATGTGGCTTCCTCCAGCCCAAAGTTCCTCCACTACACCTTGACTTGCTCGATTTCTCAATTTCATAGTGTGACCTACCTTTGATATAGGAT
The DNA here is from genome assembly GCA_000404065.3 of Pinus taeda. Lineage (NCBI taxonomy): Eukaryota > Viridiplantae > Streptophyta > Pinopsida > Pinales > Pinaceae > Pinus > Pinus taeda. The sequence continues at coordinate 21,781 of APFE031751261.1, forward strand.
GCATAAAGGTTCCAACTAGAAATCTCCCTTTGGTTCTACCTACAACATCGACGAATCAATCACATGATTAACATCTTGTACATAATTTTTGAGAAAATAAATATGGAAAACATTATGAACTTTTAATGTTAGTGGCAAGGCTAACCTATATGCTGCTAGCCCTATCCTTTACACTATTTGAAAATATCCATAAAATCATGGTGCTATCTTGGCACAACACCCAATCTTTAGAGAAATCTTCTTGGGTCTAACTCGCAAGTAAGCATGCACCCCAACTTCGAACTCCTTATGCACTCTATGCTGATATGCATAACTCCTCCACCTATCTTGGGACACCTTTAAATTCGACCTGATGGTCACTATTTATTGCTCCATTTCTCTGATATTATTAGGCCCAATGAGGACCCTATTTACTATATCACTCCAACTGATAGGAGTATTACAACTCCTCCCATATAGAGCTTCAAATAGGCTTATTTTCAATGACTCTTGGTAACCATTATTGTAATCAAACTCCAAAAATGCAAGATACTATTCACACTTCCTTGGTTGTTGCATTATATACATTTTGAGCATATCTTCCAATATCTTATTTGTCCTCTCTAACTTCCCATCAGTTTATGGATGGTGCACTGTGCTAAATTCCAAGTTTGTCCCTAAGCTAGAAAATAGCTCTTTCCAAAATCATGAAGTAAATATATCACTCTATTTGAGATAATTATATTGGGTACTCCATGCAACCTCAAAAATTATTTCATGAAAACTTGTGCCACATCATGTGCGATGTAGGTATACTTTATGGGAACGAAGTGAGCCACCTTGCTCAATTTGTCAACCATGACCATGATTGCATTATTTTTTTTGGTTTTCCTTAGGAATCCTATTATGAAATCCATGGAATTTACCTCCCATTTATATTCTAGAATGGGAATAGGCTTTAGTAATGTAGCAGAGTGCTTGCACTCGAACTTCACTTGCTGGCATTTTATACATTTAGAAATAAAATCAGTTACATTTCTCTTTCAATTTTTCTAATAATAAAACCTTTTGATGGCCATTAGTGTCTTTTAGTAGCCTAGGTGGAAAAAATATGGTTTTGTATGAAACAATTTTAATAAGAGTTTCCTCAAATTTCTCTCATTTGGAACATAAATTATATGTTTAAATCTTACCAGCCCATCTTTGGAGAGTGTGAAATTATTATCCTTCCACCCTCTTGGTTCTTGTTCCAATTTTTCTTTTAATTTCTAATATTTCTCATCACACTAACTAACCATTTAAATTATTTCCTTGATATTAGTCCCATAGGAACTTATGGTTGATATATGGCGCATTTGCACCCTCCTGCTGAGTGCATCTGCAACTCGGTTTTCTTTTCCCTTATTGTGTTTTATTTTGAAATTGAACTCATTGATCATGGTCAACCATCTAGCTTTCTTGCCATTTAATTTAGGATGATTGAATAAATATTTCAATCCTCCATGATCCATCATTATAATAAATTTCCTTCCAAGGAGGTAATGCCTACACATATTCAATGCATGAATGATGGAAATCAAATATAAATCATGAGTCACATAATTTTTCTCATACTGATTTAGCTTTTTGGATTAATAACACATTACTCATCCTTCTTGCATTAAGATTCAACCAACTCATTTCTTGCAGGCATCCATGCATGGCACAAAATCATTGTCGAAATCTTCTATTCTTAACACTAGTGCATGGGTAAGCAAATACTTCAGCTCCTCAAATATTGCAGAAAATTCAATGGTCCATTCAAATTTCTTCCCCTTATTTTGTTATTTTGTATATGGGTAGCCGGTCTTGGAGAAGTCCTTCATGAACCTTTTGTAATAAACTTCTAGCCCCGTGAATGATTTAATTCCAATAACATTTTTTGGTGTTGGTCACTCCATGGTAGCCTTAATATTTTCTAGATGAACAACCACTCCCTCATTTGAAATGATGTGTCCCAAATAATAGATTTGTGACTAAAAGAATTCACATTTTATAAGATTTGCATACAACTTGTGTTCTCTTAGCAGTTTTAACACTACAACAAGGTGTCCTTCCTGCTCCTCCTTGGCTTTTGAGTAAACTAGTATTTCATCCACAAAACCACTATGAACTTATCTAGGTAAGGGTGCAATACATTATTCGTTAAGCACATAAAAGTAGCAAGTGCATTGGTAAGCTGAAAGGGCACAACCACAAATTCATAAATCCCATACTTTGTTTAGAACATTATCTTATAAATGTCCTCATACTTAATTCACACCTAGTGATATCTAGATCTTAATTAAATCTTGGAGAAGAGTGTTTCTCCCTACAATTGGTCAAATAAATCATTCATTCATGGTAAGGGATATACATTCTTAACAGTAACCATATTGAGTTTCTTGTAGTTTATGCATAACTTGAGTGTACCATCCTTCTTATTTTCAAACAATACTGGTTTCCCCATGGTGATGCACTCTACTGTTGAAAATGCAACAAGATGATGGAGCTTAGTGAAAAGAAGTCGCCTTCCCTAAGTGGGTCCGCAGGCTATTTTTGGCGCAAAGTCTATTTTTAGACTATATCTATTTTTAGACATATGGATCATGGTCTATGAGTTGCAGGATGCTATTTGTGGATGATTGGTCATGTTGGTAAAAATAGATGGACTTCTATTTTAGACATATGGGCGGAGTCTATTTTTAGACTGCCAGGCTAAAAATAGAAAAGTCAAATATTATTATCTCACAATAATATTTGGACTATAAACTTAATCTTATTCTCTTGCAGCACTTCAGTTCGAGCTACGGATGTGGCACATGCAACTTCCAGAAGAAAATACGCTTTTCCTATGGGTTAGTTGAGCTATTGCATGATGGACTTCAGTTAGAACTCAAGTGATTGAGTTTGGTGGAGTTGATTGAGGAGTTGATGGAGTTGTGTTCAGTTTGACTTAGTTGAACTAGTTGTATTTAGTCTAACTGACAAATACACTAGTGATGAGTGGTGAGAATTAATTATTAATTAATTCACTAATTATTAACTCATAAATCAACTAAAGAATACATCAATTAACTCAGTGCATGGATAGTTCAGTGGAGACAAGTGTCAGAGGTGGGTGAAAAGGTGAGACTACTATCAGTTGTGACTATAGCTGTGCATGAGATTTTCACAATCATTGATTGAGATTTCCAATGAGGATTGTGTAGTTCAAGCCAAGGGAATTCGAACTTGGATCAGATCCATTTCTCAACTTGGATTGCGCAGTAGAGGCAGGCAAACAGTGGAGGAGATTTGAACCCGTGACTTATTCAGATCTGAGCTACTTTTTTTGTAGCAGGTGGAGATAGTACTGAGTACTTGTGAGAAGTATTGTACTATGTATTGTTACATGTTCTCTATCATTATAATATACAGATAGTTGGGTGTTTTCAGCTGTATGCTTTCCCCATTACACACTATGTTGATATGTGTGATTGATGTTTCAATGAGCACATGCGATTTGTTTTAATTCCACAAATTGATGATCAATGGTAGAGGAGGTTATGTATTATGCATGCATTCCGCAAATAGTGTATAATCAGGATAATCTCTGTGAATAAGTGTTATATTATTCAAAATTTCTGCACTTTGATATTGTTTTTGGATTCTCTTGAAACATTAGTTTCGAAATATTCTTAAGATCTTTTGGCATTATCAAATTTGATTCTATTGTCATGTCTTGGAACGTGACCATCTTCTTCTTGTAAGGAACATCAAAATTTAGTTTTTTGTGTTTAGAATGAATGTACTTAATTCCTTGAACCAAAGTCGACCGAGAATTATGTCAACCTCTTTGTCAAGCATAGTTACGACATGAAATTGAGACATGTAATCATAATGATCAATTGTCATTTGTAAATCACTAATTTCAAATTCTTTTATTCCAAAAATATATGTTCTTTCTCCTATGTTTTACTTTGGAATTAATAGTTGATTTTCCAGATTAACATTGACATAATTTTCCCCACGACTTTTGTCGATAGTGATATCAATATCCTTCCCCTGGGTATTCCCTTTTAATGTAATTAATCTACAATTGGAATACTTTTATAGGAAAATATTCCTTCTTTTGTTTCTGAATTGTATTCCATTTGCTTCATCATAATAAAGTTAAGGTTAGGGTTTTTTAAAAGTACCCCTTTCTAGTTATTTGATAAAAAATCTTTCCCTCTCTATATATATATATTAAACACTTTTATAACTTTCTCAAACTTTTTATGAAAATTTTCTTTTATAAATTCTTTACTCTTTAATATTCCTTTTTACTTTAAAAGTACTAGTTAATTTTACATTTAATTTTCTTTCTAATATATATATATAATAATATATAATCTCATGTAGGGACACGACGGTACAAATGGGTGTAAATCTGACTCAATGGTTTGACAATTTATTTTACACTAGGAATTCAATTAAGGAATCAATTGTAGTGTGATTTAAACTACTTAGATGATGGTCGGAATCACAAATATTATATAGAATTTACGAAAACTTCAACATCAAAGTGAATGTACAAGAGGTATGAATCAGAAAAAGTATCACGTCTGACAATGTAGGTGATAGTCTATAGATGCGGTGAAGGTTGTAAAACGGAAATTTGTACACTCCATTGCGATTGTACTCAAATGTTGAGGCTGGAACAACAGAGGCGATGGGTGCAGTGAATGATGACTGGTTGCTGGAAGTGGGTAGGGTTGTAATAGTTAGTTTTTGAGCAGGGAAACATGTTGCAAAAGAGGTGGTGAGATGGTCAAGGGGTGGTCAAAGTTATTGTGGGTGACGGTTAGTGCAGCTTGAAGATGGACAAGGGAAAGGTTAGCAGATGACAATGTCGGGGCTATGATGACAACAATTTATAACGGAGGTGGAAATGGGTGTGGCATGGCTAATGGTGGCATTTTATCGATGCAAATCCTGGTGTGTGGTGTAATCAATGGTGGTGGCGGCAATGTTGGACGCCGATGGCTCAAAAGAGGCAGACTCAAGTTTTCTAGAGTTGATGTGTAGGAAATGTGGCCGTGCATGGTGGAATGGATTGGAAAAATAAGGCAATGTAATATGAAACTTGTGTCGTGGGAAATAACCTGGAAGCAGAGGATGTGTCAAGGCTTTGTCGACAAAATACTGATGGAACAATGACTGCAAACGTCAGTGAGTGTGTTGCAAAAGTCGGTTGTGCAACGATATGAATGGTGGTTGTTGATGCAAGTGACTTGTCGTGGGGACTGAGTCTAGCTGCTGCCAATTTTCAGGTGCATTTTACACTTTGAATTTTTTTCTTTTTCATATATATAATGTTTCTTTTGGTTTTTATATATTTATATAACTCTTTTATTTTTTTTTTAAATAGTTTTATTTTTTTCATTTTTCATTTTTACTTTTATATTTTTCTCAAATATAAATCTCTCTTTTTTTTTTTAATAATTCCCTTTTTTTTTTTTATATGATTTTTTTAAATATAAATTTAATTCTTCTTTTTTTTTTAATCTTTTTTTCTTATTAACAATTTTTTTTAAATGTATGGCCAAAGGTCTGGAGAATCTCCAATACTGGTATAGAAAATTCCTAAATCGCGACGACAACAAAGTTGACAATCATTGCTAGCCAAAGGTTGAAGCGGATGTGATCTGGCACTCAAGGAATGAACAAAGTTCATTCTTCAAGTTAAATACTCAGAAGAATTGGAGTATGTAGATATCCATGAGAATAAGAATATATATATATAATATATATATATATGATATATATTAGTATAATATATATATATATATATGAGTAAGAATGAGATACAATTGAGAATAAGGACCTAATATAATTATAGCCAGGTAAGTACCCTTTCACAAACATGCATGTTTGTAGAGACATGCCTCTTTGTTAAATAATTATTATTTAATTACATATTATTATGATTATTATTTATTATCTATTTTTACATAAATTATATTGATAATAATCTTCTTCCATCAGTGGGAGTTTATATCAATTGTTTTCTCTATACTACCATTCCATGACTCTTATTCTTTGAACACAACATCTTTGCTAATTATGATCTTCTTGGTGATAGGGTTATACAACTTGTAAGCTTTTGATTGCTCACTATAACTAGTAAATATGAAATTTTCACTTTTATAATAAAAAATTCCTCTTATCTCTTTAGGCACATGTGAATAGGCTACACATCCAAACACTCTAAGATGAGATATGATGCAAGACATACCTAACCATGCTTCTTCTGGTACTCTGTTCATCGCACTCTTTGTAGGGGATCTATTTATCACATAAACATCACATGCAACTTCTTTTGCCCAATACTCCTAAGATAAGTTTCTTCCTTTCAACATGCTTCTTGCCATGATCTTTCTCTCTGCTACACCATTCTACTGTAGTGTGTATCTAGTTATAAATTGTCTTATAATTCCATGTTTTTTGCAGTAAGCATGGAATGCCTTTGAATCATATTCTCCACCATACCTTGATCTATCGATCACTTTAATTCTTTGCTAAAGGTTTGAATTCTTTGAAATTTGCAAAAGTTTCAGACTTCTTCTTCAAGAAGTAAACCCAAGTATTTCTACTATAGTCATCAATGAAAGTGAAGAAGTAACAACTTCCTCCAATCGAATGTGTCCTCATAGGTCCACACAAGTCTGTATGCACTAGCTCAAGAGGTTGCTTTGCCCTGTATGCAACTCCCTTTGGAAAATTTTCACGGTGTTGCTTTAGCAAGATGCAACACTCACAAGTACTAGAAGGTTCTTTGATGGGAGGAAATCCTCTGACCAACTGTTTCTGCTATAAATATTAAACTAGAAAAGTGCAAGTGTCCAAACTGAAAGTTCCATAACAAATAATCATTAGAACATGCAATTGTAAACGAATTGACCTGATCATTGTAATTCATAATTAGAGGAAAGAGTCCATTCTCCGTCATCTGCACCTTTTATATCAGCTATTTGCCTGGGGGCTTGTCATATATAACACACTCTTTTCCATGAAAGATAAATATGTATCCCTTCTATGTCAATTGACCAACACTTATCAAATTATGTGTTGTCACTTACTGCAAAATGGGTTTTCAGCTGTCCAACGAGTAAATGAGTAGAGAATTTTGCAGTGATTTTTCCAAGCCTTAAAAGGACTCAAAGCCCAAATCGAACACTCTCCATTGGAAAATTATCTAAACAAGATTTTCAATGATATGTGGAAGTCCAAATATGAACTCCTGGATCAAAAGTTATGGTCCTCTAAAGTTTCAAAGATTGAAGCCTTGTGAAGGCATATCAAAATATCAAAGATCACAATATTCGAGGTCTGGAGATATTGGCAACCGCATATTAGAGGTCAGATACATCTTAGTCAGGCATATTGGCAATCACATATAGATGATCACATATTAGAGGTCGAGCATACTAGTGCATCGCAACATTCGAGCATCCAGCATATTGACAACCACATATCAACATCAGAGCTTGGAGGAGATTGTCAATCGGAGGATCAGGACTTTTGAACGTGTGAACCTTTAAAAAGTTGTGATATGGGAAAAGTTGTGATAACATTTAAAACTGCTGGGGAACTCTGATAAAGGTTTACAAAGGGTTTCATTGTAAAACCAAAGGTAGACAGACCCTTTTCTCTCTCCTCTAATGGGACATGTGGCAACATATGATTGGTTCCAATAAGGACACGTGGTAGACAATTTTGTCATTTTGAGGGGCCTATGGGGACAAATCAAGGTGACACGTGTCATCACTCATGAGGTGCCATGTGTAAGTGATGATGTCATATCAGAGATTGCATATTGAAGGTTGAGGATATTGACACTTGAAAAGTTCCGATGAGAGGGGTTCTGATATCAGGTTAGCACATGATTTTTAAGAACTTAAAGGAGTAGGAGTGCAAAACACTTTACAAAGGAAAAATGGCCCCTAACAGGAACAAAATTCCCTAGCTCCTTAACGCTAAGAAGCAGGTCACATCCCTCAGTCCTATGATGAGAATGCAGAAAGGGGCTAAATAAAAGGTGCAAAGGACACCATAACTCACTATTTTGTAATGTCTTTAAGAGTAAAATTTCCAATAAGTGAAAGCTTTAATATAGCATTATGGCAATGTTACTAGGCATATTGGGCTTTTATAGTGTAATGCAGAAGTTTAAAGAGATAGATGAGTCAAAAACTACGATCCCTGAACACCATCAAGGCCACCACAGCTGATCACTCCTAGCTCCAGAGAGTGAGTAATTCAGGTAGTTAAGAGGAAAGAGATAGGTTAAACGATCAGATCATTGTGGAAGAGACGTGGCTTGATTAGAGGTCATCATAGGGACGAATGGGAGATATTTTTCTCAATCATCATTCAATTATCCTTATTTCTTTATTTCTCTAATTTTTGTATTTTCAAGAAAGGAATCGAATCCTTTGTAATCATTTAGGTACCAGATCCATCACATGCTGAGATAGCTAGTCGATCAGACAGTTGGAGCTTAAGCTAAGATATTTTGCACCTATTTTTCAAGCTCTCCCTCTCCTTATAAAAAGAGGGAAGAAATACTTACCAAAAGATTTTGAATTCTATACCTAAGAGGTATGAATTTTGTGGTTCCACTTTGGTTCAATTTGCTTGTTCATGAGGTCCTTGGGTTGATACAATTGCTAAATGTAATGGATTGTTGATTTGGACTCCATCTTGAAGGATTAATGGAATTTTTTTGTTGATTCCAATTAGAGAAATGCGTAATATGTTTCACATTTCTTTATCTCTTCATGCATTTATTTCCATTGAAATAGTGTAATGAAGCTGGTGGTTTCACTCTTATTTATGATTGTATGTTTGCTGCTAAGTAGTAACAATACTTGTGTCAATTACATATTTACTTGTGTTAATTACATATTTACTTGTGTTATTTGATAGTCTACCATACCTGTATGTAAACACATATTTACTTATGCTAATTGGTGACAAGTGTATTCACGAGTCATAGAGCTTGAGACCTTAATTCACTCTCCACTTTTTCTACATTTTCACCTCCTCACTCTTCCACATTTCTGTTGGATATTGTTGCTTAGGATTCTGTGTTATGTCCAACCCTTTGCATTGATTTCCCTGCTTTCCTTCCTCTTATTCACCTATACTACAACAACAATCTTAAGCTGCCTATTTTTGTGCGTCGATCACCAAAAATAAGATAGTTCTCTTTGAGATTAGCCATATTTACCCCATGAGTATTTAGATTTATGTGTTTTGTTGAGTTTACCTTGATGAAGGACTATTGAACCAAGCCCCTGAATTATCTTTTTTCAAACTACGTGACATGTGGGTGCATTAGAAAGCTTTACTAATAATATTCAAAAGCACTCATCTCGGATTCCCTAGGCACTGGTCTCCTATCAACCCAGAGGTTGTCTCTAGGAGGCTTCTATATATTCTAAAGCACTTGTGTGATAGGAGATAGAAAAAGATACATATTTCTGGCTTCGTTTTCGGGGAATGAATCATAATATTTTTCCCTGGGTATGACAATTTTTACATTCCCTCTGTCAGGTGAGCAAGGGAAGTGTGAGTTGAATATCTCTCACCTTGGTGACTCCATTGTTTGAATATTATTGTAAACACCTTGGAGACTCCACTATTTGAATCTTATTGTAAACATCCTGGTGACTCCACTGTATATATCCTTATTTAGTCATATTTCATTTCAAGGGGCCTCATACTCACTCTAATGCTAAACAATAGAAAAATTCCCCTACATATGAACTTGAGATCACTCACCTAAAGGGGTTTTCAAAATGACCATTCCTGCATTCTTGGCCAACAAATTTTCCCCACTGGATTTTTCTTCTGTTGTTGGTTATCCCCATCATGTCCCTTCATTTTATGAATTGTATACCTATTTGCCTACATTCAACAGAAACACAGATAGAAGACCATACCAACACCCTACGGATTTTCATGAATGCATGGAACAATATGGTATTGTTTTTGAAGATGTGAAAATGAAATTGTTAATGTATTATTTAGATGAAGATGCTAGAGTTTGGTACATAAAAATACCTCATGGCAACATATCTTCCTTAAAGAGATTTCACATAGAATTTAATCTTTTTTGCAAAAGATTATATCCACTAGGTGCTCTATTTGAATATTGTTGTGCACATTTGAATGTTGAAAATATTTCTGGATGTTTGTGGGGCTAAAATCCAAGATAACATATACTTGTATCAAGAAGTATCACCAAACGATCAAGAAAGGGAAGAAGAAGACAATATCAAGCTATAAATAAACCCTCATAGATCGTATTCTACCGAATTTGATGATTCTACTTCTTATGATTCATATGGCTCCGATGGGATGTTGAGAAATGTAGGACTAAAATAGTCCCAGTAATGGAAAGATGCACAAAAAGAGGAGTCCGACTAGGAGGTTAATAAAGAGGCTCCAATTTACGATCCACATCCTTCAAATGGAGAACAAGTTCAAGACACTGATATTAAAATCAATAAAGATTCTTCGATCTATGATTCAAATGATTCAAATGAGGATGATATTGTTGCAGACGTTCAAAGGGATTTTCTTACCACCAAGTGGGGAGAAGGCTTCCAAAAAAATATATTTAAAGAAGGGCCCAAAGTCGAAGAATCTAACATTATTTGTGGCTGCCTTAACCAGGAAGATATTGGTCAGCAAAATTTTCAAGAATATGATGCAACTTTAATTTTTTCTAATCATATTCTATGACCTAGTAGCTGACTACATGACGAAATTCTTCGATCAATAACAAATATTGTTTTTGGATTATGTATCAAGATTTTTGTTTGAAGATTTTTCATGGTGCATGCTTGTTTTGATTTTTGAATTTTAGAAGCATGGAGGCATTAAGTCCAACACCCAAATGCTAACTTGGTACCATTGGAAAGTGGACCTCACTTGGGTGAATTAATCCCTATGCAAAGTAGGAGCTGTATATAAATAAGATCACTAGTTGAGCATTTAATTTTTAGTTGTTAGAGTTTCTATTTCTGCATTTCAATATTATGAGGAAATGACTCCCCTCAAATAAAGTTCCATGGATACTTTCTGGCTTTATACGTTCAATATATTTTTGACTCCATGCACAATGGTGAAGGCTACTAGTTTTCAAGTTCTCAACACCTTGACAGCAAGGCATTGTCCCTAATTGGAGCCAAGGTTGTCGCAAAATGGGTTTTTAGCTGTCAAAGGAGTAAATGAGAAGAGAATTTTGCAGGGATATTCCAAGCCTCAAAAGGAATCAAAGCCCAAATTGGACCTCTCCATTGGAAAGTGCTCTGAATAATATTTTGAATGATATATGGAAGTCCAAAAATGGACTCTTGGATCAAAAGTTATGGTCCTCTAAAGTTTCAAGGATTGAAGCCTTGTGAAGGCATATCCAAATATCGAAGATCACAATATTGGAGGCCACCACAACTGATCACTCCTAGCTCCAGAGAGTGGGGAATTCATGCAGTTAAGAGGAAAGTGATAGGCGAACCGACCAGATCATTGTGGCAGAGACGTGGCCTCATCAGCGGTAATCATAGGAAAGACGGGGAGATATTTTCCTCAATCATCATTCAATTTTCCTTATTTCTTTATTTATGTAATTTTTGTATTTTCAAGAAAGGAATCAAATCCTCTGTAATCATTTAGGTAGCAGAGCCATCACATGCCGAGATAGCTAGTTGATCAAATAGCTAGAGCTCAGGCTGAGATATTTTGTAGCCATTTTTCAAGCTCTCCCTCTCCTTATAAAAAGAGGGAAGAAAACTTAACAAAGGATCCATAATTCTGCACCCAAGAGGTCTGAATTCTATGGTTCCACTTTGGTTCAATTTTCTTGTTCGTGAGGTCCTTGGGTTGATTCAATTGCTAAATGTAATGGACTGGTGATTTGAACTCCATCTTGAAGGATTATTAGAAATTTTTTATTTATTCCAATCAAAGAAACGCACAATATCTTTCCCCTTTGTTTATCACTTCATGTATGTCTTTCCTCCTCTGAAATAATGTAATGAAGTTATTGGTTTCACTCTCATTTATGGTTGCATGTTTGCTGCTAAGTAGTAACAATACATGTGTTAGTTACATATCTACTTGTGTTATTTGATAGCCTACCATACATATATGCAAACACACATTTACTTATGCTAATTGGTGTTAAATGTATTCATGAGTCATAGAGCTTGAAACCTTAATTCACGCTCCACTTTTTCTGCATTTTCACCTCCTCACTCTTCCACATTTCTACTAGATATTGTTGCTTAGGATTTTGTGCTATGTCCAACCTCTACATCAATTTCCCTCCTTTCCTTCGTCCCATTCACGTAAACTATAACAACAATGTTAAGCTGCCTATTTTTGTGTCTCATCCACCAAAACTAAGACATTTCTCTTTGAGATTAACCATATTTACCCTATGAGTGTTTAGATCTATGTGTTTGCTTGAGTTTACCTTGATGAAAGAATATTGAACCAAGACCGTAAATTATCTCTTTTCAAACTATGTGACATACGGAGTGCAGCAGAAATATCTACTATTAATCTTCAAAGCACTCCTCTTGGATGCCCTAAGCACTGGTCTCCTATCAACCTAGAGATTATTTCTAGGAGGCTTCTATATCTTCTGAAGCACTTGTGTGATAGGAGATAAAAAAATCTATAAAATTGTGTTTAAGTGCAGGGACATAATATACCTCTGAGATTGTCTTTGTCTCCCCTTGCTTGGTCAGAATGTTGAACTCTCATTTTCCATCCACATCCATAGTCTTGTCAATTCCCAACTTTACCTTTGCCTTCAGAGATTGATCCAAATTTGCAACCAAATTCTTGTTTCTTGTCATGTGGTTACTGCAACCATTGTTTAATAGCCACACATTATCAAAAGATTTTTGCATGGTATGCCAAGCTAGGAACATGGAGTTAGTACTCTATGTAGTGAGATTAGCTCTCTGGATCCCTTGATCAACTAACCTCTTCCTACAATCACGAGCATAGTGACCAAATTTATTGCAATAATAACATCTCACCTTTGATTTTTCAACTCTTTGATTATTGTTGAAGCTTCAGTTGTTTCTTCCACTTTCATGTTCATGCTCTTCTCGACCATATTTCTAACCACCATGTATTTTGCCTTGTCCTCTGCCTCTCGATCTAGTTCCGCCTCAACCTTTATCTCTTCAAATTGAAACTTGGTTTTTGAAAGAATTTTGTAAAGTGGAATACTTATTTCTGTCTATCCTTGCCTCGTGTGATTGAAATGACCCCATCAACTTATCAACTGTTAATGATGTCAAATCCTTGGCTTCCTCTATGGCTGTTACGACAACATCAAATTTGGTAGACAAAGATATGAGGACCTTCTCAACCATTGTTTGATCTTTAATTCCATCACCATAAGTTTTTAACTAATTTATGACAATCATGACCTGATTCATGAAATAATCAATGTCCTTTATGTCCTTCATCTGTAGACTTTCAAAATCTCTCATAGTATTATGCAACTTAACAATATTGAATTTGGTAATTTCTTTATAGATTGTTGCCAAGGTCTCCCATGTTGTCTTTGTTGAAGACATGATCATAATCTTCTGGAACACTGCTTGATCCACTCCCTACTGGATAAGATGTAACACTTGTGCATTCTTCTTTTTGTCTTTCTTCCATAGATCTCTCTCTACATTACTGAAAGCTCGTTCTTCTGCTCCATCTTTAAGTTGTGAAAACCAAAATTGAACATGATTTCAAACATCATAAGCCTTCAAGGTAGTCTCCATATTAATGGTCCACCTATTATAATCTTTCCCTACAAAATGTGATTGAAAACTAAATAAAACTATCTTTCTTCCAAAAACACACTTGTAAAACCTTAAATTTTCCTTTTATAAATTGTGCAAAAGCTTTATAAATAATCCCTTTATTATTATTATTTTTATATAAAAAAATTATATATTATTTTTTATAAATCACTCATAAAACCTTTAAACTTTATGAATCATTTTAAAATCTAATGATGCTTTATTTAATCAACCTTTTCAAAAATATTATTTCACCCGCGTGAGCCTTAAAATTACTTTATATGTAACCCAAATAAACTCACATGACCTTTTTGAACACTGAAAAAACTTCGACTTTCGTATTTGGTTACTAAAATTTCAACCTTTTACTTTCTTACGGGATGATGTGTACACCCTTGACACAACCCAGCTGCCCAGATAACTCGAATTTGAAGTAACAAAATATGCACAGTTTTGGTACTAATTAGGTGCAGATTTTGTATCAATTTAAGCACTTGTCACTATTTAATAGTGTGATAATTTGGCAACGGAATTTAAAAAAAATCATTAGCGTTTTTCTCTTGATCCTTATCTCACTGGTTCTGCAAGCACTACAGGTCATGCTGTGCTGTATTGTAAGTATTAAGTTGTTATGTGCTTATTAATTAAATATAAATATAAATACTAAATAATTATTTTAATTTATATTAATTTTAGATTTATATTTGACATATAGTTCATTATTTACATTATATATATCTCTCCTATATTGATTTGTAGTGAAATAAAACTTTTCAAACTAGGGACCAAAAACACAAACAATTTGCTGACAGATAAATTCACATCACCATCAATGAAGAAACTTTGAAAAAACTTAAATTTATAAGTTTTCTCTTCAAATTTCACTAACTTAACACTTACCTCAGTTTACCGTGTATGTACAATCAAAAACTAATTTAAACAACACAGATCAAGATTTGGCTACAAATTTTTTCTCAAAATTCAAAAAAAAATTTATTTAAAACTATTCTAACAAAAATTGTCTTTCTTTAAACCAAACTCTAAACTACAATGTGGAGCGGTCCCTACACTAATTTCTAGGTTGAATAGAGGTTAGGACTCCTCACCAGATTGGGTTGGGCCTTGTTCCTACTGTTATGACACCGACTATATGAAAGGATAGTGTGGGATGGTTCAGACCCGACAAAGGCTATGCTTATATAGTTCGCGTAGATTTGTTTTTATATCAACTGCCCCTATTTCCGACTACCGACGGGACCACACACGAGGTGGGGGTCGGATTAAACTATTCTGGCACAAAGAAGGTTCAAAGAATTGACCTCCGACCATTGCCTGCAATGTTAACCATGAAGAATACTACAAAACGTTTTTTTTACGTTAATGATTATAGTGCCGGTGATGTTCAATGGCTGGTAGGGATCTAGGAAATCATGGGGACCACCTCACCGTAATTTTCTTCCGTGTAGAGCCTTATGACTCAAAGAAATGAAGGAACAAAGTTAACCATTTTCTAAATGAGAATTCACAACCATAGAAATGAAAACAAACCATTCATTTCTTGCACAAAGACGGATTACAAATCATGATTTGTTAGAAATGAATGTGTTGATAACCTTTTTCAAAATGAGAATTTGCAGCCATATAACTTAAAACAAACCATTCAAGACATCATGAAATATATGATTTCTTTCACAGAGATTGATTACAAATCATGATTTGTTAAAAATGGATGTGTTGTATAGGCCCGCTTGGCCTTTAATTGACTCAACAAATAACTTTTACAAATTCAAAGAAATAAACCTTCTGAAACTATTCTTCATCTGGAATTCAAACATCAATACAGTATTTAGGAAAATGTTCACAACATAAAATGAATTCTTCACTCCTCTTTTTTTAGCCTCAGTGCCCGAGAGGCCTTCAAGAATACACACACACACACACACACACACACGCACACACACACATATATACAATATGAAGGGAGGAATATACTTTAATTGATCATGGGTGGGTTGCCAACAACATCCGCTCTAAAATTGACAACAAGACCTTGATCTAGAAGTTGAATCCTAAAAAACCAGAACATTTGTCCTATAAAAGGGACACGTCCACTAATAAAAAAGAAAACAAACTATCATAGTTGTCCCTCCATGGATGCATAAGCAGAACTCACTATGAGATAATTACATAATTGGTGTTGGAACAAAGCATGAAGTGATGCTTCTCCATCAAATTTCCTCAAGATTTTGCAGGGACTAATCTTTTTCAACTAGAACTTATTGTACTCATGCTTTGGGAACATTTCCCTTCCTAAATGAGTTAAAACTAGATCCCTATCTTCAAATTTCACCTCTCTTTGCTTGAGATCATCCCTCTGCTTACATTTAATAATACTTCAATGTAGCTCCCCTTTAACATGCTTATGGACCATTTTCATTGTTGTAATGAATTCTTCTACATCTGCACTTCGATTTTCTCCTTTCTCCAAACTTCCGAGTTTAGAAATACCTCTCGAATGCATACCATACATGATTTGAAAATGAATTTTTCCCATGCTCCTATTAGGAGAATCATTATAAGAAAATTAAACTTGTGGAATAACTTGATCCCATTGTTTAATATGCTCATTGTTATACAAAATCTACAACTAAGGACAAAAGTATCTTCCCTAGACCTACTGGATTGGGCTAGAACAACATAAAACAAAGAATATAAAGTTTCCCTTAGAGAAATTGGAGAATGGAAAGAGGCTTGCTTGGGATCACTCGCAATATTTTCTCTCCTCTCAGCTTGTAAGCTCCAATCGTAGCTCTGATTGCTATAGTTAAAACCCGCACATACAATCAAGATAAGCCAAAGATCTACAACATCTATGTTGCATTATCTAATTACTCTATTCAATGGATCAACAAAGCATTGAAATACATGAATGTAAACATAAGATGACATATATAGGAAAATGATATACTCCTTTTATTAATATGAATAAGAGAGAGCTTAGAACCAAGAATAGTAGCTAGTATTATAGAGATCTCCCTATGTTGACTTCTCCTTCCTTGTCACAAAGAAAATCTCAATGTCACCCTAATGCATGAAAATGATGACTCTCTTAGATTTAAGGTAGTATCATGAGGGTATGATTAGTCTCCAAAAGCCAACTCTAATATTGTAGATGGCTTTAAATTTATAGGAGAGTGTGGTAGTTTAGGAATTGTTATCCATTTATGAATATAGGTTTGAGACCCACTCTTGATGGGAGGATGAACTCAAGGGATAAGAGGTGAAATATCAAAGGTAGGATTAGATAAGATTTAAAGTTCTTATCCAAGGTAAATAGTTGAAACAACTCCTGGAAGCTTCTAGAAGAGGAAGATTTAGGATTCTTTTTAATTTTCCTTAATTTCTAGAGTCAACACATCTCCAACAAGGGACAACCTGCTCATGATCATCGCTGGTGCAGAACTAAGTAACCTGATCATGAACGCAAGTACCTAAAGAGCCAGGGTGCACTGAGCTTTAAAAGCTCTAATTTGAGGCAGTCAAACCTAGAAACTAAGGGATTTGGGAGAGTCATGCTTAGGGATTTGTGTAGGGATAATGGCAAGGTGTTCGCAAATATGGATTGATTTGGTTTCTAGGAATATTGACCATATGTGACAAAATGGCCTATAATAGATTGGCTCCCTAAAGTGCAAAGTTAGAAACAATAGACGATGACTGAAGTGCTTTACCTTGTGACAAGTTCGAACCAAGAACAATTGGTCGAGATCATTATCTCTTACAATGCATTTCATCATGACATATTTGCTAAGGGAGGCATACCCATTCTCAACACATAAGATAACATTACATGTACACTGATCAAGAAGTTGTGTCCATTGATGACAAACTATGGATCCATGATGGATAACTATCTGTATGATCATAGCCATCATTTTCACAATCTTGCATTAATCCTGAAATTGTAGCCTAGATGGATGGAACTAGAACTAGAGTTTTCTATCTCGTTCACTTGATCCTTCAATGTACAATTCTAACCATGTGAATAAAGGAACTGAAGTTGAAGATGGTAGAAACATCTGATTACCAGCTAATGACGTAAGCCGTTAACATACACAAGAGAAAACACTGATGATGTTAATGGCTCTTAAGGTACAACAGTACAATCCCTATGGTGTGAATGAATGAGTTGAAGTCAAACACCACAGTATGTTGGTCGAAGGCCGATGATGTAAACTTGTTGCTGAAAGGGAGGAAAACTTGCCATTAATGTATGCAAGCCCCAAGGCACTGAAGAAAGAGTTTCTAAGTCAACTTCTTAGATAATGAGATGATGTTGACAAGAAGTAACTCGTCGTAGGAGGGCCTTGATGTATCTCTCGTCAACCACACAAAACGGGTCAAAATGATCTGTTTATTTTCAAACATCATCAAATCCGTTAAACGACAATTGACCTACTCAAAAGATCACCAAAAGATTAAAAATACTTGTTTCATGTTAAAATTAAATCACATTTAGGTCAATATATTAAAATATTAATAAAATAATGATAAAAATGACCATAAAATAGGCAAAATGTAATTCATTTTTATCATTTCACATTTTACCTCTTGGAGAGTAATTTTTGAGTGTTTTTGCCCCCAAATCCTCTGTAGTTGATTGCAACCAATCTAGTGGATCATTCCTAGTGTCGTCACTTCCAAGTAGGAGCTATAACCTTCCTCTTTCTTCTCATCCATGCATTTTGTGATTTAATACATGTTTTTTCAAAATTTTAGGGGTCTAAGCCTCTAATTCCTTGCCCTAGGTCCAATGCAAACCATCAAGTTGACAAGAGTGTTGGAAAGGAAGAAAATACACTAAATGGGGCGCTCCAATGCACTGTCTTCCCTTAGGGGGTGTGCTGAGCGCAATTTCAAAACTTGATTTTCTTGTTTGCCTCAAAATTTCTCTAGTTTTTTGCATGAAACTTGTCCTAATGATCCTTCTTGTGATGTTCCAATTTTCTATTGGAACAAAGTGGCTTTGATATGGAGGGGAAGAGAACATGAGGAAAATTATTTAAGTGCAACTACTAATGTTTCCACTATCAGGCTTTAAGAGATTGTGGGCTCTTGAAATTCTTTTGGCTTCCTGGCATGAGTCAACATATGGAATTGTTGAGGTATCTTGTCCAAGAATGGGATGTTCATGCACATGAATTCATACTTGGTGCAAATTTGCTTGAAATACAGGTTGAAGATATATACTTCTTCATTGGTCTATCGAGGTGAGGTGCCCTAATCTATTTATCCAATTTGAGGAGTGGCGGAGAGACAGACAAGGGTTACATCAATGCACACTATAGACCAAGATCCCAACCAACTAAAGATGGTAACACCAACATGAAGGATGTGTTCTGTTTTCCTCTAAGAATGATCCTATTTATCATTTCTAGATTGGCTAGTAGTGCATCTCTACATGTGGCCAATAAGTCTCATATGTAGTATGATTTAGAGTGTCTGAAGATGACAATATTCAACTGTAGTGAGGAAGTATTGGTAAACATGAAGGAATAGCTGACCAAGGGAAAATAAGGATAGTTAAAGAACTTTGGCTATGGTTCGATCTTGATTTCTTTCTCCTTAAAGAGGATTCCATTATTTAGAACAAAACATATCTCGCTCAAGCCCGCAGATCTGAGATTCCCACAGATGAGGAGATGGATGGATCTCATGTCTAGATACACAGGTCCATCATTAATGAGTTTCACAGCAAACTTCTTCAGATGGTTGCACATGAAACTCATTATGATAGAGGAATATCCATATGCAGAGATGTACTTTCGTAGAGACCCGAAGCTCATGCTTCCTGATGGAAAGCGATGATGTGCCATAGGTAAAACAAGACACATTTTGATCATTTTTGGAATTTAAAGCTTTACAATTTTTTTATGATTTTTGATGTATCCAAGACTAAAATATTGATTTATACACACGAAAATATTGGACTAGTTCAACCTGTCGGTTCTTCTTGTCTTCATCGTGTAGGAGACCCACAATAGGTACCAACAATAGTACAGGTTGGTGCAGCAGGACGAGAGGTACTACAAGATCTCAATGTGGCCAAGACCCTTGTAGAGGTTGGGTGGCACATGGAGGGGTTGACCCATGACAAAGATGAGAATATGGTTGACGAGATTGCTATGCGACTGTAGTGACATACTATTAGCGTGCCTGGTTATATCAGTTAGCTACTTTGTAATATAGCTCGTGCAATGTCATGCTACCATGAGCACTATGAATAGTCTATTAGGAGTCTTATAGTCATATTTTGACTACATGTGTATTTTAGGCTGTGTGGCTATATGTGGCTTGGGTGAAAATTTTGTAAAACCAAACTTTGATATATAAGTAGCTATCTTTAGTGTTTTTTATGGTTTTATTATCTCTTTCAATGTATTTTATGTGCATTTAATTTAATTTACATGCGTAACAAATGTCTATCTAAAACATGATTAGCCATTGCATCTCTCAATATGTTTAGAGTTCTATAAATATGTTGATATTATATGAAATAAAATTATCTTTCCAAAAGGTGAACCCTCGGAACATACGAAACATTTTTGGCTCCTAATTGAATAGACATTAGTCAACTACAGTACTACAAGTTGTGAGTCGATTCTGATCATTATGTGATGAATACCATGTGAAATAACATCAGAAAATAGTTCTATCACTACACTATACTGATGTTATTGGTAGAGCGACTGATACAAATCCCTTGTAAACTCAGTCACTCGCCATTCAAAGCATATATAGCCCATGTTGTGGAAGAAAGGTTCTAATTACTACAACTAGCACCATCAATATAACCAACATATGGTTCGAGGGATGCCAACATCTACAAACAAAATGTAAAAATATTAATAGAAACCATAGGAAACTACGAAGGGAACACACCATAAACACACTCAACATAGTTATATACAACATGTACACAATGCACTACGCAAAAAAACAAGCATAATATTTCTTAAAGACAACCCATTTCTAGGTTGCGCCAAGGGAACTCTATCGAAATCAATAATCTCATAGCCCCCTTTAGCAAGAACACATTTGAAAATGTATGAACCTAACCATATTGGCTCAAACTTCCTAGATCCTAATTTATCAGACTCTTGATTATATAACAAGATAATTTCTTCTTTCGAGAAGAAACGAGGCTTGACACTCTTGTCATATTTCACCTTGATGCATTTCTTATGGGCTTCATTAGGCATTGCAACTTCAAATCAGGTTTCATCTAAATGCGTTAGATGTAAGAGACGTTTCTCTTCCATGGAAGTGGTAAGGAGGAGTTTGAAAACAATTTTGAGAGATGAAATTTCTCACTCATTTGGAAGGATTTCTTCTAGACCATAAACCAATTGGACTGGTGTGAACCTGGTATCATTCCTAATGAAGGTTTGATATTCCCACATGGTCACATAAAGGATAAGATGCTAGTCCGATTTGTGGACCCCTATCATGCATTGAAGCATTGTTTTGAGAACTTTATTGATTTCCTGAACTTGCCCATTCACTTAAGGGTATTAGGGAGTGGAATTCTCATTGGAGAGTCCCAAGTTAGTAGTCAGTTCACACATCATGTGATTGCAAAAATGTTTTCCATGGTTCATTACTACAGCCTATGGAACACCAAAGCATGCAATGAAATGGTTGAAGAAAAAGAGAGTAGTTGTTTCGATGGTGTTATTGTATGTAGGCATTGCCTTGACCCACTTGGTAAAATATTCAACCACTACAATGGTATAGCCATACCCCCTAGTCGAGAGGGTTACATGTCATGAAATTAATGCCCCATTTTGCAAATGGTCTAATGATGATAACATGATGCAAAGGAGTGGGCATAGGACGAGTCTTATGATCATATATCTAGCATGCATGACACTTTTGGACAATGAGGATACAATCACGAAATATAATAGGCCAAAATTAACCAACATGTAGGATCCTCCACGCGATGGCATAGCTAGACATATGACCACCACATGCCCTAGAATGGCATTCATTTAAGTCTTTCCAAGCCTCATCATGAGTGAGGCACCTTCAAAATACCGTATCGATACAATGTCAATAAAAGGTGGCACCTATTATAATGTAATTTCTCACTTGATATCAGATATGTCGTTGGTTAAAGTGAGAGGTATCTAACCAGAAAGTTTGGGTTTGGAGATATATGATAAAATATCCATACCATGTTTTAGATGACGAGATTAGGAAAAACAACTTGTCTGTAATTGAATCACCAAATGTTGTTTGAGTTTCAGTAGTGGGAAGGTCACAAATTAACTCAACAAAAACTAAGTATTTATCCAAATTGGATTCCAAATCAAACTCTTATAGGATAAAAATCCACTTGGAGTATTTGCCCCCAAACAATTGTCGTGATAAGATTTATGTAATGGGTATGCAATCTGAAAAAAACCATATTTTTGTAGAGCAATATGTAATGGTGAAATATTTGGACACCTTGGACAACCACCAAAGCTAACTTTTCGACATGAGTGTACTCAATGACTTTAGTATCATTCAAATTATTGCTCAAGTAATAAATAAGATGTCGATTTCCTACATCACCCTCCTGGAACAATACCATAGAAATGGTAGTAACTATAACTGTGAGATACAAGAAACGATCGCACTAGTGATCTGGGGGATATAACAAGGATGCCTGGATTAATACATCTTTTAAGGCATCAAATTCCTTTTGAGCAACATCATCCCAATGGAAGGGAACCCCTTTCTTTAAAAAGTGAGTAAACCCTTTGGTTAGTTCATTGTAGTCAGTAATGAACCTTCAAAGAAAATTAGCCTTCCCTTGGAGTCGTTGAAGCTGAAGAAGGGTAGAAGGAGCAAGAATATCGATGATTTCATATACTTTCAATGAAACATACCATGAAACCAAGAAGTCGAACATAAATTACACAAAAAAAACACTTAGGCAGATTGAATCAAATTCTATATTGTCTACATCGTAAAACTACAGCCCTAAGATGCATCGGGATCCTAATGTTTCGAATGAGCAAGAAAATTGTCCAAATATGGTTGCATGATATGCTTGATATCATGGAAGGAATAATTCATCGACCTCTAAAACATAGCACCAACATTATTCAATCCAAAAGGGAGCTTCTGATACTCAAATGTGCCTTAAGGACAAATGAATGTGGTCTTATGTTGGTACACCGGGAGAATGTTGATTTGATTATAGCTAGAGAAACCATCCATAAATGAAAATATCTCACAACCAGCACAATCATCAACAATCTGGTTGATGAATGAGGTGGGATAATTGTCCTTCAAACAAGCACGATTGATGTCCCAATAATCAAGACACACATAGATTGTTCCATGTTTCTTCATGATAGGAACAACGTTAGACACCTAATTAGTTAAAGGGACTAGATAGATGAAACCAACACGTAGAAGTTTTTCAACTTTGGCTTTAATAATGGAAAATTTCTTGGGATGGACTAGATAGAGGCATTGTTGAACTGGTTTAGCATCAAGATACATTTAATTTCATGCATGACAATGTTTGGATCAATACCTAGAATTTATGCATAAAACCAGGTGAAAACATTTATAAAATCCTGTAATAAGGATTTATAAGTATTGATCTCATTAGGAGAGAAAGAGGCACCTACATGTAGATTATTAACAATGTTGGGTTTGATTGAAATGTTGAGAGGGATAGTCTCTTCAATGTTCAACAAGTTATTCTAAGAATTGACACCATGAATGGATACAAAATTCATATGAACTCAACGATATTGGGTCAATATAGTTAAATAATTTTATTCTTGAAGGAATCTGGTAAGGAGGAACGATGATGATGATCGTCCCATGAGACATCATCTAATATAATGATCTCCATGATGTTCTCATTAGTAGGAAATGAAAGAGAAATAATTAAAGGATGTATCATAATCCAAAGAAAGGTCAACCCAATTGATGGATGAGGAGAGGGCAAGTTCACCACATAGATCGAATAAATGGCTTCATAGTCGAGCTCAATGGGATTGAGTGGCATGTAGTCATTGAAGGATTCAATATTAGATTAATCTATTGCTATCCAAGGACCAGCTAGAGTAGTATAAGAATATATCATGTTTATATAGGAAACCAAAGTCAATTTGTTGGGAAGTGAAGGAGGAGGAAGTGAAAAGGTTCCCATGAGAGAGGAATATTTAAGCAGTCCAACCTCGACATGTTGATATGGGTGAGGGGTTTCCCCCATGAGAGGGACACTTATAGTAACTAAATAATCAGTGGAAAATAAAGTGAGTTGATCAATGGACACTATACCGCCTTTATGAGGAAAAACAATCATTCTAAAATATGTCAAAACAATAGAAGCCATAGCATAGACCCACGTATGACCTAGTAGAATATTATACTCTAGTGGTCTGTCGATAACTTTGACTTCCACTGATATAGTCTTGCCACCTATATATACTTGTAGAGAATTCAAAATGCCACAAGGTTTATAACTTCTTCCATAAAAAGCCTTCGAAGTGGTCGGTGACTGACATGGACATAATACAAGTTGAGGATCCCTCATCCACAATGGAACAATGTATATTATTACTATGAATGACAACTTGGATCATGAAAGATAATTGAGCCAAAAGTTGAGGTGTATGATTCTCATGGTTAAAAACTACCAGGTTGGAATACGAAGGATCTATACATCTAATTTCCGATAAAAAAGCCTTCTTTTGGGCGGGAAAATTCTGAAACACCTCAAGACTCAACATAGATGAAGGATCTTGAGCCAAATCATTAGCTATGTTATAATTTTGAGCAACTCTTGCACAAGGGTTAAATGTAGATTTATGGATAATGCCTTTGGTAGGCTTAATCATTAACTCAGTAGGTATGACATTTGGAGTAGGATCTGATGGAGATGCATTCTAAATAGCAAGTTGATTAGTAGCCTGACCATTCGAGGGATTCACATTATGTAGTATGTACTTCGGGTGGCCACCATAACATAATTTTTGGTTTAGTAGAGGAAAGCATCAAAACTGAGTTAGAGGAAGCACGATCCCAGACAACTATATTGATCTCTTGATTCGGAAATGGATCTTTCAACATAGTTGGTGTAGTGGATGATTTAAGGAATTGATTCACTTCTGCCCGATGTGGAAAATCATGAGTGAAATTCTCCTCATTACAAATCAAACATGGGTAATGAGGTTTCCAATTTTATTCAAAAGATTGATTGTTTTGTTTATCCTATGGAGGGTTATATTTCTTCTTTTTACCTTTACCTTTCTTCTTACTTCCTATTTGTTGAGATTGAGTTTACAAGACTAAATGACATTGATCTTGGAAGTAGAAGTTGTAATAGTGGAAGGAAGGCTTTGAGTAGCCACAACAAGTGTCGAGCCAGATGGTTTAATCATCGACTGTTGGATGGCAGAACCAATCACACCATTGACGACATGTGATTATTTACTAGGAGGTTGAGGAATAATATTGGAAGGTCATGAAGCATTTGATATCTTATCATAAAGCATGCCATATTAGGTGTAGATGATATCTAAATATTGGGCATGAATGATTACATACTCTTTGGTCATGAATATATCCTTGGCAACATCTTCTATGATAGATGAAAATGAAGACTTAATGAACATTCATCTAACAACTGATTAGGAACAAACATTTTAGCCAAACAATGACAATGTCACCGCTCATGAATGTGATATGAGATGTGTGTGGCATCAATTTGTTTGAAATTAGTTAAAATTTTAGTTCATGTATCATATCAGACAGCTAACTAGAAATGTGTTAGGAATGTAGTGGCAAAGGCGTTGAATATGTCAAACAAAGCTCGTGGTAATTCAGTATACCATTTTGTTTCCATACCGGTGAGTGTACGCTAGAAACTACTTAAAAAAACAAAGTCATCATTGATAGAGTTTGAAGAACACCACAAATGATAAGTCGTCACATGTGTGGATGGGTCTTCTCTAAGATTTCAATTGAATTTTGGGATATCACTGGGTAACTTCATGGGAATAATCGACCACCAAGGATAATGGGCCATGGGATCATTGGTGAGTCTAGTTAAATCTAACAATTCAAGAGGTTCTACAAATGGAAACTACCCATTGAGGTTTGGTGGAGGATATCCTAGATAAGATGGGATATCCTGGGAAACAGTTATTTGTCTTGGGATAAGGAGGATTTTGATAAGAATTATACACATATCCTGGCTACCCATCTCCAGGATAACCTTGTAAAGGTTGAAATTTTTGAGCTTGGATTTGTTGACCATAAGGCATTTGATGGATACCTTGATATAGTGATATTTTTTCCCTGTGGGAATTTTCATCATCCTAACATAAGGTGGGTTACATTGTCTTTCTGCCATACCATACACACTTTGACGCAGTTGGATTTGAGGAATGGCCTCTCCAAACTATTTTCATTGTAAGTTACCTTGAAAAGGTTGAGTATATTGGGCTTGAGAAGCATCAGATACTAGTGGATAGGTTGAGTTAAATATGCAACCTGTAAAGGTTGGTACACATTCACTTGAGCTTGAATAGGTTCAAATATAGATTGTTGAATAAGGATCTGAGATGTAGGTGGAACAAGTTGAGATATAGGTTGTTGAATAACGATCTAAGATGTAGATAGAAAAGGTTGAGAAACTAAATATGAAGCCACAACTAAACCAAGTTGTACATGCACAATAGGTTTCCAAACATTAGAAACCATTCTTGAATATGGAGGACTCATTTGAGGCGGAGCACTAAATTGAGGAGATGGAAATATCCCTACAATAGGGTTCCTTGATGCTAAAAGAGAAGGATCATATGGAGGCAACTGTTACCCAACAGGAGGGTTCCTAATAAGAGGTATATTGGGTTGTTTTAAGTGTCCATACCCACAAACATAAGGACTAGTCTATTTCTGAACCGTAGGAGTATATGGAGGAAGAGTAGCAGCCTAAGTAGTGCTCATCAAAGAAGTGCCAGATGGAATTCTAGATGTGGATGGCATGGGAGAGGTCCATGGACTAGATGTTGTGCCAAAAAAGGTACCAGATAAAGATTGGTAACTAGGCGGGACAGATGGGCCACCATTTAAATGTGTCTCTAGCGATGTTACAAACACGGATGATGTTGCAACATGTTTTGTCTTGGTCATGATATTAGATGTAAGGTTCCTATAATACTAGTGATTCCCCCATTACTATTGTCATTGCAGTGCTTATTGTTATTGTTGTGCCCCTATTGTCCTCATATTGTTATTATTGTGCCCCATGGCAGCCCACTATTGTTATTTTTGTGCCCTTATATTATTATTGTTATGTCAGCTTTGATTATATTGTGACCCCTTAGACTCCTATATATAGAAAGGAGGTTTTTTCATTTGTATCATCCACGAATTTTTAATTTGTGTAATGTAAAGGAGGTTTCCCCCTTGAAGAGGCTGAATTATAAGGCGTTGATCTTTCTTTTCTATCTTTTTGTGAGTTGGTTTCATAACATTTAGTATCAGAGCTTTGGATTCTAGGGTTTCACTACTCCAAACAGGTTATCGTGGCCTTTTTTCTATAACTTGTTTTCTATGACATTTCAGAAGCTAAAAAAATCCATTTGAATCAAAATCGTTCTGAACCTCAGGTTTGAATTTTAGATCAAGTCTCACTATATTTTTGGAGAAATGATCTAAGGAAGTTAGGGTTTTTGCAAACCCTCGAATTACATTCCAAACATGTGTTGGGAAAATCATCATAACTTTCTCACTAAGCATTGAAATTTTGTAAGAAGGTACAGAAAGAGGATGGATTGTAGTTTTCTATATATCTTTTTTAGATCCGAAGGTCGAAACAGTGATATGTGGAACATTGTACAAGTTTTATTTTGTGGAAAATTATATAATCAGGTCATCTTGGGAGATTGGAAATAACTCTTTCTTGGTGAATCCAGTTTTGATCCAATTGGTGGCATTGGAAAGAGGACTTAGAAGGATACCAAAGGAAGCAATTTCAGACCTTAGAGATTCATAATTACAAAGATTATGTAGTCTTTTTAAAATTTTGCATAAGTCTGGGTTGAAAAATTAGGTTGAAGTTCAAAGGGCATAGTGAAGCATAATTATCATTAATCGATGACTCAAAGAAATAAAATGGAAACATCTAGTAAGAAACCTGAAATCTCTAGCATGACTCATGAAGAAGAGGAAGAATTGCAACATGATATATCAAAATTACGAGACCAAGTGCAACAAATTTCACTCCCACAAAAGGTAACCAAAACTAAGATGAATGACGTGGAAGCTAATATGAATGGAGTGCAAGCTAAGATGGATGGCATGGAAGCTAAGATGAATGGCATGGATGCTAAGATGGAAGATTTGAAGACAAATTTGAATAAGTTGCTACAAGAATTGCTTACTAATGGTGAAAGGTTAGTAAAGGAAACTCATGATGAGAACAAAAGAAATGTTAATCATGATTTCATAGACTGTAATGTTGGGTTGAAGACCCACCATATTCCAAAAATCGATATGAGGAAGTTTGATGGCAAGGATCCCGCAACATGGATACTACAGATGGAGAAATTTTTTGATCTCAATATTGTGAAAAACACACAAAAGGTATGTATTGCAACTTTATATTTGGAACCAAATTAGTTTGTATGGTATCAATGGCTTTGCTCTGGTAAACAAATTGTCATTTGGGCAATTTTTACGAAAGAAATGATAGCACACTATGAGGATACAAAAAGAAACACCTTTTTTAGCCAATTGATAAGTCTCAAACAAAAGGGTTCAATGATGGAGCACATTGAGGAGGAGTTTCAAAAATTGAACATAAGGGTAAATATATTCCAGAGGAGCATAGGATTGATGTGTTCATAGGGTCTTTAAAGGATAATATCCAACATGATGTTCGCCTTTGGGAACCTGATTCATTAGAGAAGG
>APFE031751266.1:44121-70536 GCA_000404065.3 Pinus taeda
AGGTGGTTTTCACCCACATTGGGTTTCCACCTTATATCTTGTGTTCTTGTGTGTGACTATTTCTCTGCTCTGTTTTTCTGTCTCTGGTTACTGTTATTTGATTCTACATCACAGATCAACAATCATCATCAGAAAGATTAAGTAAAGTAAAAGCTTACTTTGTATACGCGGGTTTCCTTCTGCATAATCGCGTATATACGCAGGTTAATTAAACTAAAGTAGCGTATATCAGTTGTTTTTGAAAAAGGAATAATTACCTTAATAATACTGATTCACCCCCCCTCTTAGTATTATTTCCAACACCAATCACATTTATGGAGGCTTACTATGTTGTACCAACGAGGAGAAGAGCCTCCAATATGATCTTTCTTAGCACAAGTTATCATTATTCATGTTCCTTTTTGGAACCCTAGTCACATTTTTGGGGATGTACAGTTAGAGTGTTTGTGTTCTACATTGATAACCATTTTGTTTGGGTAGAAGCCCATACAATTACACAATATAATTTTTATAGTAATTTATGGATAAGAGAAGAATACCACATACCCTTGTGAGTCCTTGACATTCATAAGTAGTGGTATTCCTCTACCCAAGATGCAAATTTTATAGCTAAGAACAAACAAGTAGCCATCACACATTGTAGGGAACAAATTGAGATAATGGAGAAACTATCCATCGAAGTATGCATGTAAAGATGGAGTCAAGCTACAAAATACACCTATGAAAGAGGCCCTTTCAACACTAGCAATATGAATATATGGAAAGAGTGCACAAAAAATTCAAATGCATGGAAATCTATGGAAACAATGGATTGGGTTGAAGTTTCACTATCCTAGTCTAGCTTCCAACTCAGTATTCAATTTTCAGTTTATGGTTAGTATTCATAATTTATATTTTAGCCCTTGCAATGTAAATGTAAGTAAGACATGTTTTTCATGTCATTTTGTTATTGACTATCCCTCAAAATAATTATTATAAGAATTTTTCTTCATGACAAATTTAAAAAAATAAAATTAGAACTTTGAATTTTGAATTTTTGGCTCCAAACTAGTCAAGTCAACCTTCCCTTAACTCAATTCAACTACTATGAAGAGGCACACCCATTCATCAAGATAGGAAACTATATAAAGGCATTCGACCTCCTCCACTAAAGAACTGTTCAACATCACACAAGAAAGACAGAGTTTGGACGTCGAAGAAAATGAGAAGAAGAATGAAGAAGGATAAGAAGGATGAATTCATCTCTAAAATTTAGCTCTCTGTCTTTCTCTCTTTAACTTGCACGTATGAATTTATGACTAGTTTCTGGGCACCATATTCTAGGTAGGCCAAATTTTCTTGGCATATTCTGGAGGCTGAAATTCAACCAAGGGAAAATCAAAGAGGGATGAAGTTTGAATTGACTTGACTTGACTAGAGGGTTGTTTGACCAAGTTTAACCATAAATCGTTGATAACTTTGATCTCATAGTTAATTAGCAACATTAGATGCATCTCTTGGTGAACTGAAGAATTTCTTTAAGGAAAAGGTTGTTATTTTTCTCTCCCGATTGGGTTTTCCTAGGGTAAATATTTTGCTCTCTTTTTGCATTGTCATCTCTACTATCTTCGTGATTTTATGGTTGAATT
The DNA here is from genome assembly GCA_000404065.3 of Pinus taeda. Classification (NCBI taxonomy): domain Eukaryota; kingdom Viridiplantae; phylum Streptophyta; class Pinopsida; order Pinales; family Pinaceae; genus Pinus; species Pinus taeda. The sequence continues at coordinate 45,750 of APFE031751266.1, forward strand.
TTTGAAGTGTAATTACTTAATGAAAAAATGGAATTGTTAAAATAATATCTATAACATTACACTAATTATCATTATTTCAAAAATTTGTGCTTGTATTTATTGCACTAGAAAAATAAACATGGTGTCAGAGCTTTGGTGAAGGGTAGAACAACAAGATCGCTCTTGGAAAGATTTGGTAAAGGGAAGAGAATTAAAAAAATCCTCATCTAACATATATTTTCTTGTCTTTGGCTACAGGTTCCTATATGAAAGAAGAAAACAAATTGGAAGGAGCTACAAACATTAGAGCTTGGAAAACTAGGATTGATCTTCTTCTTCCAAAGAACGAACCTTGGGTATTGTGAAGGGAAATATCCCCTATCCTAAAAAAGATGAAGAAAAATCAAAATTTGATAAAAATGATATTATAGATAAAAGTATCATTGTAGATTCCATTATAGATAATTTGATCCCATATGTAGCAAATCTTGACTCTTCAAATAATATGTATGATACATTAATTGGATTATACACTATCAGTAATATTGGTCAAGCAATGAGTTTGAAGAATGAAATTCATGACGATAGAATGAAAAGGAATGACACTATAGCCTAATATTTCATGAGGATTTCTCAATTGAGAGATCAACTTCAAGAAATTGATGAAATCATTTCTCAAAAGGAACTAGTGACTACAACACTTAATGTTTTACCTAAATCATGGGACTCGTTTGCATTAGGGACATGTGCTAGAAAAGAAGCTCGAAAGTTTGATAAACTATTGACCACATATACTCAAGAATAATCAAGGCTCATGTCTAAAGGAGAGATTTAGAGATATGATGAAGGTGACTCTCAACCATATGCCACATGTTTTGAGAAGGCTAGAGGAAGAAAAAAGTTTGGATTCCGAAGAAGAAATGAAGGAATAAAACCTAAAGGAAGAATATAAATTCCTTAAGGAAAGAGAGACATGACAAAAGTACAATGCTAACATTGTCATAAATTTCTTCATTATAGAAGAGATTGTCCTAAAATATCAAACAATTGAAAAATAAAGGGAAAGTAGCATGATACTACAACATTTAGGGATGAACTTCCAAAGAAATATAAGATTGAAGACCCAAGTGCTATAATTTATTTTATTTCTTTTCTCTCATAGTTTCTATTGCAGATAATGATGATTTTTGGCTAGTAGATAGTGGTGCCGAAAGGTACATGGCAATCAATCGTGAACCTCACAAGTGTAATCGAAGGAAGATTATCTCAAAAGGTATAACTTTGAGACAACAATAGTTATGCAGTAAAAGGCATTGGAAAGACTTATATTGAGGTCGAATTAGGTGAAAATATTCATATTAGCAACATATTATATGCATCAAGTTTGAAAAATAATTTGGTTTTAGTTTCATGCTTGGAAGATAAAGGAGATAGAGTAGCATTTGTTTGTGGAAAAGTTCTTGATTGGCCCAAAGGCTGTAGTATAGATTTTGCTAGAGTAATTATAGTTCATGAAGGAAGGTTTCATAGACTTTTCAAACAACCTACTCACGAATTTGTACAAAATGATATTAATCCATTTGATCTTTAGCATATGAGATATGCACATATTCACTATAGAGCCTTTCCCAATTTAAAACAGTTTGTTTAAGGTGTTCCATATTTGTAGGTAAAACATGAAGAAGTTTGTAAATGATGTGTGATTGGGAAAAATGTCAAGAAACATGTTTCAAGAAGAAAATTTATATCCAATGAAATTCTAGATATATTCCATTATAATGTATGTGGTTCAATGCCAGTAAAATATCTTGGAGGCTATTTATATTATGTAACCTTTATTGAGGATTTCTCTTACAAGATGTGAATTTAATTGATGAAGATGAAGGATGAAGTCCTTGACAAGTTCCATGAATTTAAGGTTGAAGTAGAAAACTTGAAGGGAAAGAATATCAACACCCTGAGATATGATGATGCAGGAGAATATACCTCCAAGGAGTTCTTTTCCTTTTGTTAAAAACCTAGGCTTAAGAGAGAGTTAATAGTCCCTTACAATCCTAAAAAAATGGATTTGTTGAAAGAAAAATCAAAATCATCGAAGAATATGCTAGGGAAATTATGCACAAACATGACTTGCCTATGTTACTATGGAGTGAAGCATCTATGACAACTGTCTACATTCAAAATAGAAGTCCTCATCAAATGTTGGAAGATAAAACTCCTAAAGAAGCATTCACAAAATAGAAACCTTAGGTTGGTCATTTGAGAATATTTCGTTGTCCTATTTATATCATCTACCTAATGACGAGAAGGAAGTTAGAGCTCTCAAGAAATAAAGGCATATTCATTGGATATAGTTAGTCATTAAATTCCTGTAGAATCTATGTTCTAGGACAAAAATAGGTTGAAGTTTTCAAGTTACAAAGGATTTGATATTTCATCAGAACATGGGGACTTCACTTAATGAACCTATGACATATCGCGTGTGTTCTTGGCATACTAAACAATACCCTTAATTTGACTACATATTGGAAAGTACCTCTAAAAATCACATTATTAAACCCCCTACCAATATGAACTCAATTCACGTTCCCAATTTAAAAAATTGCTACTTTCATTTTATATTGTAGGTTACCATTTTTTCATTAACATTTTTTACACCCCCTTATATTTTTTCATTAACTTTGAGCTCCATTTTTTATACCTGCCAATATAAAAACCCTTTACTCCCTATTGTATGCTCAATATATTGTCATTTTTTCCTCAATATGTATGCTTCAATATGAACACACATTGTATGGTATAGCTCCCCCAGTGAATCCCCATGTCATGAGAATGTGTCCTATTGGAAATACAATGAACTTCCCATGGTGAGGATGAAGAACATGAATATCCAAAAGAAGAAGATTTAAGCCCTTCAAAACATCTTCTTGATCATCAAGAAGAGGTAGAAGGGTCTGGAAATCCAATGGATCAAGTTGTTGTTCCTAAAATTAGCAAGAGACTAGAAAGGATGAGATCCTCTTTACAGGAAGAAAAGGGACATGCAAAACCATGTGGCACCTAAAGGGAAAGAAAGAGACCAAAGAGGTATTTTGGTTATGCATCTTTGATGACCAATATTTTTTATTATGAACCTTCCACCTATGAAGAAGTAGTTAGCCAACAAGTTTGGAAGGATGCGCTGTTAAAATAATATCAATAAATTATGAAGAATAATGTATGGTATTATTGTGCCAAGATCTGAAGGAAAGTTTGTGGCATCCTCCAAATTAGTATACAAGATCAAGCGTGGAGTCGATGGTAGTATTGATAAATACAAGGCAAGATTTGTGGCTATAGGGTTCTCCTAGAATGAGGGAGAGGACTACAATAAGATCTTTTCTCTAGAATCTAGGTACACTACCATTAGATGTATTATTTCTATTGCTTCTTCTATGGGTTGGAACTTACATCTATCAGTGTAGATACTCTATTACTCAATGGTGTGGTTGAGGAATAAGTGTACATAGAACAACCTTAAGATTTTTAGGATCGTGGAAAAGAGTCTTATGTTTACAAAATGAAGAAAGCCTTGTATGGAATTAAGCACACACTTAGATCCTAGTACTCTCGAATTTACAGTTATCTGACAAGACTTGGATTGTTAAATAATGAATCCATATAGCTGAGGATTGCTTTATAGATGAGGAATGACCTGTTATAGAGTTTTGTGAACCCAACGTTTCTGATTACCAAGTGAGTCCATCATCAAGGGATGCGTTAATAGATATTCACCAGATTTTAAAATCTGGTGAATATCTATTGACACATCCCCTGATGATGGACTGACTTGGTAGTCTGAAACGTTGGGTTCACAAAACTCTATAACAGGTCATTCCTCATCTATAAAATGATCCTCACCTGTATGGATTCATTATTTAACAATCCAAGTCTTGTCAGATAACTGTAAATTCGAGAGTACTAGTCTTTAAGTGTGTGCTTAATTCCATACAAGGCTTTCTTCATTTTGTAAACATAATACTCTTTTCCACAATCCTAAAAATCTTAAGGTTGTTCTATGTACACTTATTCCTCAACCACACCATTGAGTAATACAATATCTACATTGATATGATGTAATTTCCAACCCATATAAGAAGCAATAGAAATAATACATCTAATGGTAGTGTACCTAGATTCTAGAGAAAAGATCTTATTGTGAATATCTATTGATGCATCCCCTAATGATGGACTCACTTGGTAGTCTGAAACATTGGGTTCACAAAACTCTATAACAAGTCATTCCTCATCTATAATACTTGGATTCTCCAAAAGTGATGTTGATCCAAACCTACTTCAAATTTGTGAAGAATGAACCCATGATCATATTATTGTATGTTGATGATTTATTTCTAATTGGTGTGGAGCATCTCATTATTCAATGTAAGAGGGAGATGGATTCTAATTTTTTATGAAGGATCTTTGGTTGATGCACTACTATTTAGAGCTAGAAGTATGGAAGAAGCCTAGTGAAATATCTCTTGGTGAAGGAAAATATATTATTAGGATCCTACAAAAGTTTGGAATGATGGACTATAAATTGATGTTGACTCCCATGGTGACAAATCTAAGAAATATGAGAGACTCTGAGTCACATTTGCTAGACCCGTCTATATACTAAAAGTTAATTGGATCACTGATGTATTTGGTTCATACTAAGCCAAACATTTTCTTTGCAGTGAACATGTTGAGCCAAATCTAGGTGGGACCAAGACATGATCATTGAATTGCAACAAAACACATATTGAGATATTTACATGGTATGGTTGACTATGGTTTGAGATATGTCTCAAATGGTGATATACAATTGCAAGGCTATACATATACAGATTGGGTAGGGATTCTTGAAGACAGAAAGAGTACATCCAAAGGTTACTTTAATTTGGGCTTCGCTATGATTTCATGGATGAGAAGGAAGCAAACATCTATTACACTCATTATTTGTGAGGCAAGAATGTATTGCATTCAAATTAGCAAGTTGTGAAGTAGTGTGGCTTCAGAAGTTACTTTTGGGACTGTATGATCATGTTCTAGAGCCGACCATGATATATTGTGATAAACAAAGCTACGTGAAGCTAACAAAGAATTTAGTTTTCTATGATACGTCAAAGCACATCGAGATTAAGTACCTTTTCATTTCTGACATGGTGTAGAAGGGAGAAGTGAATCTCCAATATGTCTCTATTGATAAGTAGATTGTTGATATTATTACAAAGCCTTTGTCCATAGAAAAGTTTGTATACTTTAGGGACAAGCTTGGACTTGTTGAGAATGCCTCTCTCATTGAGAGGGAGCGTTGATGAGATAATATTATGGAATGACATTCTCCCTATGTCATATATGACCAGAATTAGGGAGAATGATCCAGCAAAGGACAATCATTCTTTCCGTGTCAAGTATATTGACCAAAATTAGGAAGCAAGGTTCCTACAACCTAGAACTACTAAAATAGAGTGTGTCCTTTCAGCAACAAGATAATTTAACATCGGGCCTATAATTTCTTAGATAGAGTGTGGCCTTTTTGGATTCACCATGTGTAAGATACAGACCAGAATGATGGTGAACCAAGACTATCCTGTATACCATGTGTTATATAAACTATAATTATGGTGACTAGTTGATGCTAATGATGCACCATGTGTTAGGAGTACCAAACATAATTATGGTGAGGATACACCATGTTTCAGAGGTACCGACCAAAATTATGGTTGGTCTACCATGTGTCAGGAGTAATGACCAGAATTATGGTGAGAATACACCATGTGTTAGAGGTATCGACTAGAATTATGGTAGCCTATTGATGTTATTGATATACCATGTATCAAAGGTGTTTGGCAATAATTATGATATTTAAATGATGATGATACTATTGATAATTTTTTATAACCATTTCTTAGAGAAATTTGTCAACATCAAGAAAATATGTCTAGTCATTATGAATACCTCCCTAGCTAATAGGGAGCATTGAATTTTGTAGCTATGGTTGGTCTTCATAATTTATATTTTATCCCTTGTAATGTATAATGTAAATGTAATGTATGTTATTCATGCCATTTTGTTTTATTGGTTAACCCTTGAAATAATTATTATAATACATGTTGTTCATGTTGGATTAAAAAAAAACAATTGAAGTTTGAATATTGAATTTTTGGATCCAAAATAGTCAAGTTGCCCCTATCTCAAGTAAAGTTGGCTTTACATTCCCATTTATGAATACATGACACTCTATAAAGGCATTAAACCTCCTCCATAAAAGCACCATTCAATCTCACATCTCTCTCTCTCTCTCTCTCTCTCTCTCTCTCTCTCTCTCTCTCTCTCTCTCTCGACATTTCACATGTGAATTTATGGGATGTTTGTGGGTACCATTACTCTAAGCAGCCCAAATTCTAGGCATGTCAAAATTTTAGGCAAACAAATTTTTTTGGGCATATTCTGGAGGCCAAAATTTAGCCTAGGGAAGATCAGAGAGGGCCAAAGTTTGAAGGGAAAAAGTTTGACTTCACTTGACTTGACTAAAGGGCTACTTGACCAAGTTTAACCATAGCTTGTTGATCAATTTGATCTCATAGTTGACTAGAAACATTAGATGTATCTCTTGTTGAACTAAATAATTTCTCTAAGGAAAAGGTGGTTGGGTTTTTCCCCCAAGTGGGTTTTCCTAGGGTAAATCTTGTGTTGTCTTTATACATTGCGATGTCCATTATCCTTATGATTTTCTGGTTGAATTTATGAAGAGTAATTACTTAATGGTAAAATGGAACTGTTAAAAAAATATCTATATCATTAGAAGTAATTATCAATATTTCATAAATTTGTGCTTCTATCTATTGCACTTGAAAATTCAACACTAGGGAGTACATGAAGGATTAGAAGCTGACTAGGAAGGAATAAGTAGCTTGTTTGAGGGAAATCCAAGCAATAGGGGGATATTTTCATATAGATGAGGTAGGATAGATTAATTATACCCTTAATGAATTCCATGAGATTCTTACCTTCTCATATTCACACTAACTATTGGTCGCATGATGACATTCAACAAATTTAGTTGGAGGGAGATGATGGGTGTCAAAATTGGCATGTTTTTAAGACCCATTTGGTACCTTTTTGTCCACCATTTTCTCATTTTCCATCCTTTTCTTATCAATTTTTCTTCCATTTTGAAATATTTTTGTTTAAGGTATGAATATCCTTTTATCTACCATTTTATCCTTATTCAAATGCATTGTTTTGGAGATTGTTACCTTTTTGTACCGAAAGTAGCATACATGATTAAAATAATACATAAGTACTACTCAGAGCAGGGTCTCAGTAGTAGCACAACTCCCTGTAGGTGCTAAAAATCTTTACATGTGTTGTAAATATCTTTCCTCGGGATAGGTTTAGTGGATATAACTCCGAAATGTGACCACAATTGTTGAAAATCTCCACTATTGCTACAATTGTTCATAGTTGTTGTAACTCTCCACTATTGCTACAAATCATCATTATTGTTGCAAGTTTGGGGTATAATTTTTGTTGCTACAACTTTGGTGTTGTGACTCTTGTTGTTGCAACTTGTAATATCCTTGACATCATTGTGACAACTCATGCTACCCTTACGGTGCAATTGTTGCAAATCTCTATTTTTTGTTGTTGTTACAACTCTAGAAAAAATGATACAATTATTTTTCCTAGTGTTCCATTGTCATAGTCAACCATCAAACTATCTATATTAGAGCAATTAGATGAGTTAGCAAATAATTTCTAACACAGGAGCTAAAACAACCATGACTTTTCGTATAGTTGAATTAAGTCAGCTGATTCTTATTTTACCATTCTCTAAAGAAATCAATGTAACATGATGAAAAACCTAAATTTCATTGCTATCCATCCACCTATTTGTTTTATTTTAGATAAAATATATTTTGCATAAAAACCCCCTACTCTCCTTGATTTAGGGAGAACCAGTAAATTTGAAGTTGATAGCTTGTTATAAAAAAATGAGTATTTTATTATTGCAATACAGTTTCTCTGATTTTAGTAATTGTATGTTGATCATTCACATTTTATTTCCTTTCTAACTAGTTCCTCATATAAGGAGGTAGGGGCCCCTCATTAGTCAAGTATTTTCTATATTCATAGCGTAATTATAGTCATAATTTCTATTTCTAATCATTTTTTTTATGTAATTTGGTTTTTTGTATGTTGCAACTCCAACAAATTATCAATTGTTACAAATTCCAATAGATTACATTATTGAAAATCTAGAATGTAGATGTGCTACTACAATTGAGGTGTTAGTGTTGTCTTTATTCACTTGCAAATCAATCTCGTGAAGGAATTACAACATCGTGTAAGTTAGGATTGTTGTTACAAATATCGTTATTGAAAATCTATTGTAGCATTAGTATTACTCTATTTTCCACAATCTTAATAGTTATATTTTATTGAACAACTTGGATTAGTTATTCTAAGGATTTGGTTTATGGTTTCAATTAATTTACAACCAAGTGTGAATTATTGGTTTGTAACTGAATCCATTTCCACTACACATGCGATTTCATATTAGTTACAACAATCAAAATCGTTATTAACACTTGCGTAAGTCACCTTTAGATTTAAATATCATTATTTTTCCCCATTAAACCTCTCATAATCAGTAGCCTAATTATTCCCACTCTTAATGCTCAAATTATCTATCCAATCTCCCAGCATTTGAAGCCCCTAGTCATCCTCCATTTGGTGGTCAAATGATATCATTCATAAATGCTAGTTATGCCCCTCCCAATGCAAAAATGACCTATTAAACTTCTCAGCATTCACAACCCTTGAACATCACTCTCTTAATGATTGAATGACCTTGATCACCATCTCATAGGTCCCTTTTTTTAGACTAGTATTCACATCAAATACCTCATTAGATGGTGTACTCATCACATGGGAGACTATAATAGTAATTGAAAATTGCAAAACGGCTTTGAGGCTCTATTCAACATTTAACATTCATAATTATTTGTATCCCTAATGATATAAGATTATCTCTAGCCCTAAGTAATATATACAAGGTCTATGGTATCACTTATAAGTTTTGCGGAAGTAGTATTTTGCCACCAATCCATAATTTTAGATCTTGATGGAAAACCATCATGGTTATGGACTCCCACATGGTACATATCATGACTGGATCTTTGGTCTAAATTGTATCAAATCACTTGTGTTTGCATCACATTACATAACCACAAAATTATGTAACTATGCAATAAAAATACCTGTTTCATTTATTAATTAGTACAAACAAAGTGATTCAACTTTGTGCATTCATTCAACAATAAACATACCATTCCCCTAATTTTATGTAGCTATTCAATATCCATCATTACAAATCTAATTTATTTATCATTCCATAATTCATTTTAAATAGGAAATGTATTCATCATTCATCTTACCTTACAATTTTATATAACCAATTATGTGCATGGCATAGTATGATATGACAACATTAAATCATAGTGTTAATTAGAAACATTAAAATTAGACACGGGTACACAATGTAACAACCCCTGGTTGATTTCTTATGTAAATAAAAAACAATAACCAAGGTCATGGGACATGTATTCCAAGCTGAATGTTGAGTAAAACATAGTGATTTGTATCATTGATGATTAATTAATGGAAATGGAATTTAGCAAAGGTAAAGTGCCATTAATTGACATTTTATTTATGAAATAAAGGAAAATAGGAGAAAATGGAGATGAAAGGTCACATATTTGCATGAGGAGGAAATTGAAGGAAAAAATGAAGGGAAATGAAGAAAATAGAGGCCTCAATGATAAAAAGGCTTATGAGGATCAGTTCACAGATTTTGTCAATTTTAGCTTGGAGCTCTCTTCTATTCTCTCACAATCTTGCACACTTATAGTTTTCTTGGAGACTTCTTTGAGAACTTTGCCATACATTGGTTTTAGAGAAAGAAGGCAAAGGAAATATGAAAAGCGCAAGGGAACATGTGCATTAGCGACTATAGCTGGATTAATTTGTAGGTAACAGGTTGGATGTGTGATTTCCTTGGTAATTTATATAATTTTCATTGCTGGGCCTGGTTAGGTAAGTTCCTTGATCAAGTTTTGTATGAATTCCTTTTTCCTAATGTTATTTATCATTAAATAAAGTCTCACTAAGTTTTGGGCAGTGGTATGGAGGCTAGCCTGAAATGGTGGCTCGGAATCTAGGACCACACCCTCTGAACTGGAAGTTTTGGGCCATAACGGCACCATTACATGCTTATGCATACGTTTGGAGGCTTATAATAGCATGAAGACCTTATCATGCATGCGATTGTGGGTCCAGGTCACTAAAAGGAAATCTAGCTCAAGGTTTGGGCACTTGGAGTGGTTGCTTTTCCTTTGAGTGCCTTGTAAGCCCTATAGGATTTTAGTTTGTGCTTGGTAAGTTCTAGTTGTTGGCCCCATTTAATTAATTGTCTCTAGAAGGTTGGGTCATGTTAGAGTAGCTCTTTGTCTAATGTTTACCCTGGCAGGATGATGAAATGGGTAAATGTGGGAGGAGTGGTTACACACACAATAAAAAAACTTCATTAAACATCTTCAGTAAAAACATTTATTAATCACAATTAAAAATCAATAGCTATATTGTCAAGCATCAAAATGGTCTCATAAGTCCTATAAAGTCTCAATATATCATCATACTAATAAATGCATCTATATGCACACATACTTGTCTAGGAAAATAAATTATGATTGTTACATATGACTCTAGATCCCTATAAAGTACATGAAACATTTACATATAGTCTCTAATAGCCTTCGAAGAATAAATGGAACATACAAATTATATTATTAATGACGAAATGGGCTTCATAAGAACTAAACTTTTTCATATGAAAAGACAACCATTTACATGAGGGAATTTGGAAAATAAAAATTTCACATCCATTTGGTGATCAATAATTATTGTTGGAGATGTGGGTTGCTTACCACTAATAATGGAAAAATATTCATATGTAAGACTAACTCCAAGAAAATATTTATGGGTAAATTTTACCAATGTATTCAATTTTGAAACATTCTTATATCAAGATGGAAATGATGGATTTGAAATATATTTTAGTCATATTTTGACAAACATTCAAAATGCTACATTGAAAATAGAGTACTAGAACCTCCTAAGTCTAGGACTAACAAATTATCGTGCATAAAATTGTTTAAATATTTGACCCATTAATACATCTCTTCCCAACATTCATTCTTGCGAATAATTATAACAAGTACATGTTCCAATCAATAGATAGGACAATCAGATGTTTAGTCACTAAATCCTTAGTTGTGTAGAAGCATTAAAAGAGGACAGTCACTAGCTAGAAAGCCAAATATCGCTATGTAGAGAAATGGGTTATGCTCTCTTATAATTTGTGGGTCCAAACAACATTATTAAATGGATCTATAAAAGGGGTCATGCAAACCTCATACACATGGCTTTGGGCCTCTAATGTATTAGACATATATTGTGCAATTTGATACATACATTGGGAATAAATGGGACCAAACCTAACCAAACCACTCTGTAATTCCACCCAAGTGAGATAAGAAGAAACAAATGCCCCTAAAGACACTTAGGCATTGAATATCCATAAATCCCAAGGCCTAACATTAAGAAGATGAATGACTAACATAGATAATGCTTATGTTAAAGCTTGACCTTCATAATAATATCGCATGCCACAATTAGAGAAATGAATGCAAATCATACCACTATTCTAATTTGAATGCTATGCAAAAATGAAATATAATGCATGTGTTTCACTCCAAAAAAATAATTTCCATATTCTTTCTCACTTGCATAAATAAATCTTGGAACCTCAACTTCTCCCTTAAGTTTTCTTTCTATTTCACGATAATGGAGGAACCTATAGTGTAACTTCTTTTATGTTTTGAATATACTAATGTCTATTAAATTATTGAGTGATAATATTAGCAAAACTATGTCACTCTTCTCAAAATATTTATGAGAATAATGTGAAAATAATGATTTTTTAAAACAAAAAATGGGAAATATATGCATTAAAAATACTACGAAAAATGCACACATGAGAGATACAAAGATTGTATGATTTAGAAACTCATATCATATTTGGTTTATTAAAAACAACAATATTTCGCACATCACAATGAAAAAGGGAAGGGATCCAACTATAAACCTTCCAAACTTAATCTTATGGCTTCCTAATTACAAGAGTAGATTCCTACAAATTGGTTACACAAAATGATACAAAAATAGAGAATAATAAAAAACAATCAAATTTCACCTCACACTAAAACCAAGGGAGTATGGATTTTCCTATGAGAGGATTTTTATTTATTTTTGGTCTTCCCTATTTCTTGTCAAAAGTGGGGAGAGACATAAGCTTTTCTTTAACACTTCTAAAAAGGATGGAGAGGAGGGGATTTTATCACCTTCCTTCTCTTTCTCCCTTTTTGAAAGTGAATCTTCTATTTTAAGAATAGATGCCTTACCTTGAGAAATTTTTGAAGAAACTTGAGTGGGAATTGAATCTAATTTTAGAGAATCTATATTCTCTAATTTCAATGGAATTGATGATATCTTGAGATCTTGAACATACTCTTCCTCATCTTGAGATTTCAGAGCTCCAAATTTTCTATTGGAGCGAGTTTATGGCTTGGAGGGAGGTGGTGGCCTAAAAGTAGGCTAAGGAAACCTTGGAACCTAATTATTTCTCTTTCTTGAAACTTGCTTAAAGCCTTTCTCATCATTATTATGAGAAGTTAGATTCATCTTAGAAAGTGACAAATAATATTTGAATATTAGAAGAACAATAGGCAACTTATTGTATCATCAACAAAAATCCTGACCCAAAGAGCTATTGCGCGCGTGCCTGTGACCTAGCCCTTGCCTCTTGCACTGCCTCCTATAGCTACCTTGCCTGGCAGCTTGTTGCTGCTAGGCTCCCCTCCCTCCTTCTGGCTCTTTCCCTCTGGCCTGTTCTTATTGGGTTGCTCTTTGCTCTCGGCCCTCACGCTTGGCAGCCTCCTGCTATTGAGATTCCTGCTGCTCCATGCCTCTCCTGATTGGGGATGGCTCCCATTCTTCAAATGAAGAATCCAATCAAGAAGTAGCTTTTGCCTCTCTAATAGCAGAACATGTAGCACAAAAAGCCAAGCCACCCTCAAGAAAATTTGTCAAAAAGCTAGATGACATACCTGAGATATCCTTACCTCTAACTCTCCCTCGGAAAGTAGCCATTTCTCTGGCTGAACGGGGATTGGTTGGGAAATTTATTGACCTGTGGCCCTCCGCTAGAGGAGTCCACATATGGTGGAGATAAACTAGAGTGCCAACATACAATTGAAAATCGCTATCAAGTTCTACAGAAGGGGATACTATACATTTTTATTTGAATCCAAAGAAGATAGGAACCTTATATTCAAGAATGGACCATACTTCATGGATTTGAGAGGCTTGTATTTGAACAAATGGTCTCTGGAATTTGACCCCAAGATGGACATACCAAACGCTGTGCTGGTTTGGGTTAGGCTGTCGCATCTCCCTCTCCACTGTTGGGGTGATGAGTTAGTCAAAGCTATAGGGAACGTAGTAGGCAAGTATATTGACAAATGTGAACCAAAAGATAACATGCATGCCTGTGCCAGAATCTGTGTGGAGGTAGATCTAGGAAAATGGCTACCGAAGGCAATAAAACTCAAGGTGGATCAATGGACGCACATCAAGGAGCTGGACTACAAGAAAATTCCCTTCAAATGCAAGGTATGTCATGAGTATGGTCATTTCGCAAATAGGTGTAGCAAACTAAAGGATGTGGAGATGGTTGAGAATGTAGAAGCCCAAGAAAACACTTGGGAACAAGTGAAAAGGAAGAAACCTAGTAATAAACAAGCTGCCCAGAACCCCACTCAACCTCATGGAAATACTGCTTCTGCCTCAAACCCCCCCATAAACCCGACCCATTCGGTCAATCTGTCCCCTAATCCTTTCGAACTCTTGGATAAATACCCTCCATCCCCCCGCTCCCCCTCCCAGCCCAATGCTATAGCCAGTATCTCATCCCCACCCCTCAGTCCCTATCTTCCTCCCCTCTCCATCGATCGAATCCTCACTAGAAATAAAGTCAAAGAAACAAACAATGCTTTGGAACAACAAAAAAAGCTGGAAGGAAATCCAACAAGGAACTCAGAGATGAGGCAGTAGCAAAGGATATGGCCATTGGCACCCAACAGCCCATGGACTCCTTCCTCGAAAATATAAAGGAAGTGGGGAGAAAACGAAACAAAAGGAAAAGGTTGGGAACCATCACAAACCAAGTAAATAATGATCTTGGTCTCTTGGAAAAGTAGGGGGTTGGGTTCTGCTCTAAAACTCAACGCAACAAGAGATCTAATAAAGTAGGAACAGCCTGATATCTTAATGATCCAAGAGACCAAATCAACAACCAAGAGATTCAAAACTTGATAGCATCACAAAAAAATTATGAAGGAATAGCTATAGACTCCAACGGGACCTCAGGAGGAATTGGCACATTGTGAAACAAATGGAAATGGGAACTTGTCAACCAAAAACTCAACAACAGTTGGGTTAGGACAAATTTAACAAAGAAGAGCACAAACATCAAATATAACGTTATAAACATATACTCCCCAAATCATTACAGAGACAAAGCTTTATGCTGGGAGTCATTAAAAGAAGAGTTACAAGATGTTAAGATAAATAATTTAGTCATTGGAGGTGACCTAAATCTGATAAGAAATATAGAGGAGAAGCTGGGAGGTAAATACTTTGGTGACCCTTCAAGAGCAGCCTTGGAGGATATTATTGCTGAGCATAAGTTGCTAGATATCCCTCCAAGCAATGGAAAATTCACATGGAACAACAAAAGAGCGGATGCTCATAATATAAAGGAAAGGCTTGAAAAAATTTTGATTCAAGAGGATATAGCAGCAAGTTTTTCATCCATTAAAAGCAAAATTATGCATGCTTCAGCTTTTGACCATAAGTTGGTCGTGCTTATTCTGGACAATTGGGAGAATAAGGGTCCAATCCCATTCAAATATAGCAAAATTTGGGACAACAAGGAAAGCTTTGGGAATTTAATAAAATAAAGCTGGGATGTAGAGGTGTTGGACTCCCCACAGTACGTATGGGAAACCAAGCAAAAAAATGTGAGAGCAAAAATAAAAACATGGGCCAAAGAAGAAGCTCTCAGGGACAAGAAAAAAAAGCAAAGCTGCAAGAGAAAATGGAAACGTGGAACAAAGGAAAAGAAAGTCAGCAAGACAAAGCCCATGAAACAGAAATGTTTTTGGCCCTTTACAAGCAAAATAAACACAAAGACGAGGAACTCAGGCAAAAGTCTAGATATCTCTAGATTCAAGTGGGGGACAAGAACGTTGCTTCTTTCACAATAACCTCAAGATTCAACGAGTGGGAAATCAAATTGAAAAAATACAAGTGGAAGGACAGGAAATAAAGGGAATAGAATAAATAAAAGAGGCAACTCATAATTACTTTAAAAACCTCCTCATAGCCGAGGAGCAGCAAGTGGACAGTGTTGATTTTCTTCACCAAATCAACAGCAAAGTTAGTGAACAGCAAAACAATGAGCTTGAAAGGGAGGTAACAACAGAGGAAATAAGGGAGGCAATATGGAGCATGCACCTGGAAAAAGCTCTAGGCCCTGATCGATTCACCATTGCTTTTTATAAGAGCCATTAGGAGAAAATTAAAACATACCTGGTTCGTATGATTAAGAATGTCTTCAAAAAACACAAAGTGGGAGAAAACACCAAAAGATCTCATTTGGCCCTCATCCCCAAAGAGCCAAATCCTTCCTCCTTCGATAGCTTCAGACCAATCTCCCTCTGCAACTCCTCTTACAAAATCATTACTAAGATTTTGGAAAATCACTTAAAAAAAATCCTACCTTGTATCATCTTTGAAAACCAAGGGAGATTCGTCCCAAAAAGGAAACTAACAGACAATGTGATCCTTATACAAGAAGCTATCCATAGCAGCATCCAACACAACGAAAGAGGTATGGTCATAAAGCTGGATATGGCTAACGCTTTTGATCATGTTTGCCATCGGTTTCTTGTTGCAACTCTACAAAATTTTGGCATTTCCCCCAAATTTATTGGGATCATTGAAGCGCGCATCTCCAATCCTTATATTGCAACGTTAATTAATGGCAGGCCCAACAGATACTTTCGCAGCACTAGAGGGTTGAGACAGGGTTTCCTGCTCTCCCCCTTTCTTTACATCATTATGGTAGAAACGCTTAGTATACAACTGGAAAATCAGAGGATAAGAAAGGAGATCACTGGTATCAGAATAGCTCACGGGGTTAAAGAAATAAATCACTCACTCTTTGCTAATGATACTCTCCTGATTGGGGGTGCCTCTAAAATTATAGCCAGAAGGTTCAAAAAGGTGTTAGATGGCTTCCTAGTTTCCTATAGAGGTCTGTTGAATAATAAAAAATGTAGAATATACACCTGGAATGTGCCAAACAATATTATGCAAAGGATCTCACAAATCATGGAAATCCCAACTCAGAAAAAATGGAGTCATTTCATATATCTGGGGTTACCGTTGGCCAAAGAAGGGATTAAGGCAGAGATTTGGAAAAAACAAGTAGAGAAAGTGAGGGGGAAAGTTCAAAGTTGGGGAATGATGTGGTTAAACTTGGCTAGCAAAACCATCTTAATCAAAGCTATTCTCTCTGCTTTACCTATTTACCAGTATGCCTTAACTCTGGACCCTGCTAGTATTCATAAGCAAATGGAGCTTATTATCAGAGGCTTCCTCTGGCGAGGTGGGAGGCAAGACTCCAAAAAGTTCAGTTTGGTTTGGTGGGATCAAGTGACACTTCCCTTCGACTTTGGAGGCATCTCCATTTGTCTTCCAAGCTTAACAAATAAGGCTCTTGGTA
The DNA here is from genome assembly GCA_000404065.3 of Pinus taeda. NCBI lineage: Eukaryota > Viridiplantae > Streptophyta > Pinopsida > Pinales > Pinaceae > Pinus > Pinus taeda. The sequence goes on from APFE031751266.1 coordinate 62,728, forward strand.
TTGTTAGAGCCTAGATCTAACTTAGGCTGAAGGAAGGAAAATCTAGGGTAACATCAAACCACGCTTAACCTAGTAGCTAGCCCTACCAGGTCAAGAGAGGGATCTCTCCTTGTCAATCTCAAATAGGATATTGGCAATTAGGGCTTGAGATGACTGAATTTAATGTAGATTTTAGGCTAGGTATAGTAGCTCAGGGTTTTTGGTTTTGATTTGTTTCGAGTCGAAAACAGCAAGAGAAAGGTTGATTGGACTATGGAATCAATGCCAGTTTCTGCTGATAAACTTGAAGAAAAGTAAGTGCCATGCTCAACGAGATAAAGATTGTGAACGTGAGAAGAATAGGGGAGAAAGTCTTCTTCCCTGCAGGCATCAAACAAGGGATGGATCTACAGCAACAACTTTAGCCAAAAGAGAATCACAAGGTTGCTCAATAGATCATCTAGCAAAGAATGAATTTTGCAAAGACAACCATTACATCTAACAGTAAAATCATCATGAAAGGAGCATCATAGGGGATGAATTCCTAACACATCTCTTAGATAATGCTGTAACAAGGCAGAAAAAACAAAATATGTAAGTGAGTTACATGAAAAACATACTGAACAATAACACCGTGATGGATCCCATGTCAAAAGGGCTAAAAACTGCTTTATTAAAATGATATTCAAGAAAATCTTTATACAGTGCCAAGCAACCTCTCTACTGCCAAAATTGAACCCTTACACTATGAAATTCATAAAATATATCCATTTTGTCATCCATGTACTAAGGGAATTGAGCTCAACCATCTTCTTCAAAATAGAATCAGTTACATTAAACTTGGACCAAGTTTCTGAAAATGGGTGTTGAAGATGAACTCTTACCTCCTAAACCATAGAACTTGTTACAAAACTGAAATATTTTTTTGTATATAAGGTTATTTTGGAGAAAAATCTCTATCAAATTTTGGAAATTCATTTCCAATTGTTCAGAATCTGTGCCACAAAATCATCTCTAAAACAGAAAATCATTAAAAATTTAAATTTGTGAAAATGAGCTATAAATATCTAGTCACATATCCAAATTCACGACAACTGTGAATAAAATGAAAGAGGTTTTTCTTATATGGCTCATGGTTAACAAAAGTCTCCTTGGGTTTTTCAAAATTACTTTCCATCTGCTGTAAAATGTCATCGCACCAAAATGACTAAAACAGTAAAATAAATAAAAATATTTCTTTGTTTTAATGTGGGCTCCAAATATCACTGCATATATCCCACATAGTAGCACCTGTGCATAAACGGAAGGAGGTTTTTGTTATTTGGTATGTGATGGAAAAAAAACTCTTTCACTTTTGAAAAATTCATTACCATTATTTCAGAAACTGATCTTGTAATAAACTTGTCATTGTGTGCAGCAACTGACCTTAAAACATGCATAACCAAGAATCACTCATTCATTTCGATCATATCTTCTGATCCAAAAAATGGTTATGGGAGTGTGATATACCGTTGGAAATATTTTTCTAAGCTTCTTCTGATGGAAATAATTAGTATATGATTTTCACTAAAGATCATGTGCAAAACATCTCCGAAAACCAGACAGAGTAAGAGCCCATTTTGATCCTTGGTGACAGGCTGTGAAGACTGGAACTAACGGGTATCAAGCTTGTCTGGTGCATGTTGAATGGGCGGGATCAATGGTGGGGTGAAGCCTTGGCTAGGAAATATCTTAATGTTCAGAGGTCCATGCCGCTCAATGAGTTCATCCCTGATCGTTCTTGCACACAAATTTGGAAGCTTATTAAAAAAACTATTCCTCACATTAAAGATCAAATCTCAAAAAATCTTGGGAATGGAGAAAACACTTCCATTTGGAATGACATAAATGTGGTTACAACTCCCTTAAAAAGAAACCACAACTTGAGAGACCTCCAAGACTAGTTGGAGGAGAAGGGCATATCCTCCCTATTCTCTATCTCGGAGTGGGATCAAAATAGATGGATTGCTTGGAAAAAGCCTCCTCTTCCAAACCGTCTCTCTGCCCAGTGGGAAGAGTTGAAGGCTCTACTCTATGGCTTAGCTCCGATAAATAAAAAGTGTATGGACAACTACATCTAGGATCCTAGTGGAGGAACTTACACTGTCAAATACAATTTCCTCTGTAACCACAGCAACTACTATAATTGGAGCCTCCAGTTAGCTATTTGGAAGAACGAATGCCTTCCTAAAATAAAGTTTTTTGCTTGGACCTTGCTGAAAGGTAGGATACTTACAACTGAGAATTTGACGAAAAAAGGCATCCATGGGCCTTCAATGTGCATTCTTTGCCAAGAAGAAGAAGAGAGCACCCAACATCTATTCTTGAATTGTGTTATAGCTAGACAGTGCTAGAAGCAAATAATCAGCCCCCTCGATGTGGATATTGACACAATTGAGCAGCTATCTCCTTTAAATAAGAATTGAACGCATAGCTACCCTTATGCTAAGAAAAGGAAGGTTGCCATTATGCATGTCAGGAAGTGTCTACCCTCCACGCTTTCCTGGAACATCTGGTTGGCAAGAAACAAATGCATCTTTAAGGGCAAAAAACCTAGGTCAGGTTCTATTCTATCCAAAACTTGGGCCCAAATTGCAGAAATGATTAGCGCTAAAGGTGTGCCACCAACGGCTCAAACTAATTGGAAACAAGTAGAAAAGGACTGCTACAACAAAATCCCCATGGATGGCCTAGCTAGGAACCATATTCCAAAGACGACCGGAAGTAACCATAATAACTGGAAGCTTCGGGGCAATGAAAGGGAAATAGAGGGGTGGATCAAAAACCAAAGAAGCTACATTCTCTTCTTTGATGGAGCCTCAAAAACCAACCCCTGAAGAGCTGGGGCAGGTGGGCTAATCTTGGATCAGTAAGGCGACACAGTTTCCATGTACGAATGGGGGTTGGGGACTCTTTCAAACAATAGGGCGAAGGCTTATGGTCTGCTTATGGGCACCAGCATCCTCACCAAGCTTCAGGAAAAAGATCCAATCATCATTGGTGATTCTCCAATAATAATAGCTTCCATGGAAGTAGGAAGAGATTTCAAAAATCAATCCTTAAATAAAATTAAGCAAAGAATCAATGATAATGTTAATCTGCTAGGAAAAGTGGTATACAAGCATGTGTTAAGAGCTCATAATCAAGCTGCAGATGCTCTCGCCAACAAGGCGATGGACAGAAGGGTAGGGACAATTAGGGAAAATTAGGATATCTATGACAAACCAATTCCATAACTAGCCTACGATGGTGGACTAGCTCATCATTCACGGATTGATAAACTATAATAGTCAATTTAAAAAATGGGATAATAGTACAATGTAGATTCAGATTGAGATTCTCCTTCATATGCCTGACACGAAAAACTTAGAAAATCTTCCTAGAGTTGCGAGGAATATCTCCTCTGAACAAAACTGCAGGCATTGTATTTTGTTGAAGGATAATTCCCACCTTCAAGTTAAGACTAAAGATGATATCTGTGTCTTCATGCGCAGGGGTACTAATGCTACCTTGAACTGTAATGATTCCATTGCTAGGATGGTTCACAAAGAGTTTCACTCCATCGATTATAAGAACTAGCATAGGATAAGGCTTTCACACTAGAAGATTCATCACAACAGCGGTACTAGAAGGTTTCCTGGTATCAGTGTGCATCGTGTTCACAAGTTCAGGAGTATCAAGCGGTTTCTGTGGAGGAAAATCAGCATCCTCTCTTCTTTGAGTGTGAACAGAGGTAATTTGGTTCTGTTTTACTTAAGGTCCTGCTTTCATTCAACTAATCTCTCTATTGCTCCTGTGTTTTTGATCATTATTGTTTTCAGGGTGTCTCATTTCTCCTTAGTTGCACCTCATTTCTTTCATTTTCCCAGTTCCTGTACTCACCCTCTGCAGTATTCCTCTCAGCCCCACCATCATTCCTCCTCCTCCTTTCTCGTCTAGACTGTGGATCTTAGAAGACACAGTGATCACTCCCATTGGCTACCTCCCTTCTGTAGACTCGTTTTTTCCCCCACTTGTCCCTCCATTTGTTGGTAGCAGTTACTGAGGATCTCTGGCGTTGGCCTGAATATCAAGTTTCTCTCAGGCATTATCAAGCTCTCAAAACAGGGTAACAATACTGTCACGAATCTGAGAATAGTTGTCTCTCAGTCATTTATGTTTAGAAGCCTTCAGCACCAAATTAGCAGTTAGGATAGCATCTCCTTTGTCATCAAAATGTCTGGCAACCCTCTAGAGAAGGTTATGAATAATAACAGTTGTGTGCTCTATCGGGAAAACTATTTTATGATCGGGCATTTCATCAAAACCCTCAATGAAACTCCAGGCAGAGATTGAAAACGAGAACAAATCCAAGAAGAAAAAGTTTGAGAAGCAGAAAGCTGAAATAGAAGGGCTCAAGGATAAATGTCAGCATCTTGAAGAAGCTGTGAGCTACATTAAGACGCTGAACCAAAGTGAGCAAGGCAAAACTTCAACCAAACTCAATAACAAGAAGGATAAGCCCCCAAAGGACTCAGTCAATCAATTCTGCTGACCTCATTACCAACTTTTCTATGCTTTGTAAATTTTGGCTACTATTAGGACAATTTGTTCGTCAATATAGTTATCTTCTCTTTCAATTTTTAAGAAACAAGACTTGTGATTTGGAGGATGGGTCTGCGCTCCCCTTTTGCACCTCCCTCATAGACCTCCCTCTCCCTTTTTATATTGGGACCTTGTCCCTCCATCGTTGTTTTATAATATAATAGTACTCAACCATGTTAAAAAAAAAAATTTATTTGAATATTAGACACCTTTTTATAAAGTTCCCATACTCATGGAAAGAATTACACTAAATGGGAATCTAATTGTAATCAAGATATCGAGGATGGCTCTAGGTCTCCAAATCAAGCTAGATCACCTCAAGAAATCCATTATCAAAATGTATTTCCATGCATATCCTACTTTTATGGTTTTCATGGGTTATATAAAGAAACATCTTGTTTTCAATTAATTTGAAGGTCTCCACACCCCATAATGAAATGGGGAGATGCAGAAAGCTAACCTAGACAAGGGTTGTTTCGAATTGAAATCAAGGGTCTTGAGGGATAGGTAGAGTCGCTTAGATTCCATGAAGTAATGGGTATATATATTTGTACACACACACACACACCAGATATATATTTATATATTATATATTATATATATATATAATATATATGATATATATATAATATATATATATTTATATATGTATTATACCACATATATCATATCCCTAGCTTCTTTTCTTTCAAAAATAAAAGTGAAGAAGCCTTTACCACAATCAAACATTGCAAGATATTTATGACCAACCCAATTCTTACCAGTCCATTCAAAGACAAAGTTTTTTTTTCATTTGAAGGATGGGAATTTCATTAGTTCAAAAAGATATTACATGAGAGTGTTTTTTTCCTACAGGTCTTCCACTAGGGAAATTAGACTAGTAGGACAATTATATGATCTTAAGGTTGTGGAAATATCACTTACCAAATTATCAAACAAAATGAAGAAGTTCCCAAAATACATCATCTTTGTTGACCGTCTACTGACATTCAAAACTACAAAATTGAGCTTGCAATTGTTTATAGACTTCATTTACTTGAAACAAAAAGAGTGTGCCCAGGGTTTTTCTTAGTTGAAAAAGACATGATGTGATTTACAAGAGGATAAAGAGACATGCAAGACTAAAACTAAGATATCCCTTAACCTTAGGTCAGGAGTCCCATGAGCATCCTAACTATTAATAGAGCATCATCCACGAGTAATGACATCCACAAACATCCAAAACTTGAACAATGTGACCCAAAGCACAGCAAATACGAGCACCCTGACCCCGACAATGCGACCATGGCCACAAGCACCCTAGCCAAAAGCACTTGGCTAATGAGCTTCACAATGATTATGCCTATCATTGTTGCCTTTATTGATGTGATTCTTCTTCTTGTATAGCTCAGAGTGAAGAGTGAAGGAGTTGTTGATGATATATCTATGCACATAGGACATTGGAGGGCCAATTACAAAAGGGTTCAAAAATTCTTGAGTTTCTTATTGAATTATTGCCCCTGTTTGGCGCCTAGTGAGTTTCCATTGCAATATCCATTTCCCATATAGAATGGATACCTCAATAACTTTTTTACAAGAAAATATTGTGTCCAAAGGATAGAGAGAATATAGGAGATTTTGTGCAAGATACAGAGTAGGAGGTTGAGGTTGACTGCTCATCCTGATCCCCACAATGCCCATGCAGAGGTAGAATTGTGTTGAATGTGAAATAAGAGATGCATTGAGATGAAAACTTACCACCCTGCAAAAAACTAGAGAATTCCTAAGGAGGGGCTAGCAAATGTGAACATAACTACAAAAAATACCATTAACATGATAATTGAGGGCCAACATATCTTGTAGAGGAGAGGGATAGACTGTACAGATAAGGTGTAACCTTTGATGAGATAAATAGGGAAGTTTTTGTGCTCTACAATGACCATCTGCTCACAAATCAAGGTGTCAAGCCATGCCATAAAAATTTTCCATCATATTTCAGTAATCCAAAGTCGGGTGAGTGTACCTACTCACTAAATTTGTTAATTCTCCTAGTGTGTGAGGAGGTAACTTACGACACCTTTTCATTGGAATGAGCATACAATTGGGAAGGTAGATGGCCTCACCAATCATTCTTATAGGGTCATTTGAGTCAAAATATAGTTTATTATGAATTAGAGAAATGTAATTGAGTCAAATTCCCATTTGGAGTTGTAAGAAAAGGAAAAACAATTTTGTATTGAGTCGAAGAGTCAATTTTTCATCCATAATACCAAGTCGGCTATACCTAGACAAGTCGGCCTACATGAGGCACCTATTCGACCTCATATGCATGTATATATACAAGAAAATTCGACTACATTCACTCATCCAATCACATTGAATTCAGTGCCAAGAAGGGAAGAAAAATAATGAAGTTAAGGAGAGAGACAACGAAATCAAAAGAGAGAAAAACTTGTTTTATGCCCTATTTTTTCTTACACATGCGAATTTTTTGGGGTTACTCTATGAAATTATGGGTTTAAAGATTGCAAGTCTGAATTTTGAGATTTTACCAGATTTGACCTATTTTGACTAGCATTGACTTTTTTAGTTTGACTTGGTTGGAGAAGGTTTTTAAGGATGTCTAACTTGGGTCTTGTGGCAGTCCCAATCTTGGTTTTTGGGTCTTTGATATCTCACTTCAATTTGATTCTATAAGAAGAGGGTTTTTTAGGCTTTCCCCCTTGTGGGGTTTTTCCTTGGCTTGGAGCCTACATCTTTGTCACTCTTTCTCTATTGGGATCTTCATGTTTTGTATATTTTGGTAATTTCTTGATGAAGAGAAGCTAACATAATCAATAAAAGGCCAACAACATTCACAAGTAATTATCAAGTAAGAGAAATCACTCCTAATCTAGAAGCATATTGATTTTTCAACATGGTTTCAGAGTTAAGGTGAAGAAAGGGCGGCTTGAAGATCACTCTTTGTTGGCATATTTCAATACATCTCTATAGATTTTATCTCACTAACAAGACAAACTTACTGAAGCTACATTTAAGGACACTTATTGCAACGATTGTTCTTGAACGTATTATTTTACCAAAGAAGAAGATCCAAACACCTTTGTCTTTATCATTACTCACTTTTGAAGGAGACTATTGTAGCAATTCTCTCTCTCTCTCTCTCTCCCTCTCCCTCTCCCTCTCCCTCTTCTCCCTCTCTCTCTCTCTCTCTCTCTCTCTCCCTTT
>APFE031751266.1:71020-84738 GCA_000404065.3 Pinus taeda
CACTCAAGAACATCTTTGGAGACTCTTGGAAGCATCATCAACACACTTGGAACACTCCTATAATAGGCCTCTCTCCCTTGACAAGCAAGTACTTTATTACATTCAATGTCTTAATCCTCTAGTAAAATGGGATATATTTGTAAGGAAACAAGCTTGATGGAGCTTATAATTTCAAGGCTTGGAGAATATCAAAATTGAAGGATAAACTACAAGGGCTTGGAGAAGTCATATCTAACTATGAGTTAATAACCTTTGTATTCAATTCCCTGTCACCAGATTGGATTGGTTTTGTGAGTAGCATCTATGCAAGAAAATGAATTCCAATGTTTGAAGAACTTTGGGCACAATGTGTTCTAGAAGAAGCAAGGTTAAAATATAAGGATGAAAACAAACCAAATAATGAAAATTCTCAAGCCTTTGTTGCTATATCAAAGAAGAAGTTTGGAATATTTGGAATATTTGAACCTTGTCATAGATACAAAAACAATTAACCACGTGGAAACCGAGACATGTCTAAAATACAATGCATGGTTGCAATGAATATAGAAATTATAAAAGAGATTGTCCCAAAGATCATATGAAAAAGAAGAACAATAAGAGGAAAGAGAGAAGTGAAGCACAAATTGTAAAAAAAGAGGAACTTGAAAAGAAACCTAAGGTTGAAGACAACAAAGATCTTTATTATTGAAGAAAATTGTGCATACCAGGTTTGCAAGCAAGTTTGTTTTTTATTTTAGAAGTTGGCAGTTAGAGTAGTAGTTACATTTGAAGTAGAAGATTCTTGGAATTCATAGTGTCATGGAAATTAAGTTTTGAAATTCATATAACTTTTGAAGAATTAGAGTCTAAATGAAATTATAGGAGGAACATTCAGTTGCATATCTTTATAAAGAGTTAAAAACATTTATCACATCTTCCAACTAGCCAGATGATCTAGGATCTTTTCTTCAGTGATGTTAAACAAACTTACATAAAATAGAATGAAATACCATAAATAAAACACTTAAGTAGAATAATCATATAAATGAGACCATAGAAACAATGCACCAATATTTGACAATGGAGTTCACTCACAATGCATGAGCTACGTCTTTAAGTGCAACTTCAAAGTGGAGGGGCCTCTATATTATCTTAGAAAAATGAAAGGAAAGTACGTGGAAAAATACATGATTATACATAAATTTTGGGAGTGACCTGAAAATATGTTGCTCAAATCCAAAATCTGACTACACCAATGAAATCCTTATGAAATTTTGAGTAAAATGAGTATAAACTCAGCTAGGTTCTGACACTGTTAATTTTGGACTCCCTAAGAATCTAGATATACTAGGAATATTATTGAGAATATTCCTCTAAAAATTCACATTTGCACCTGGCTATATGCATAAGGTTCAGCTCATCCCTCTATGTCCCACCAATCCCGTGGCATTGTTCCGCTCATTCTTCGTTCTGTTCTGTCGTGCCCATCTGCCAAATGGGATGATATCGTTTAAATAGAAAGGTGTTGATGGAATATACAAATCATGCTCTGCTTGCAAGTTGGTTGATGGGTTATTACTAGACCATTGGTTGTTAGAAGATCATGGACTCAATCCCTACGAACCCAACCTTTTTGTATTAAAAAATAATACAATATATTTTTAAAATGTTTGTTTTCAAATTACCGCCAACTTTAGTAGTTATGCGAACTGTAGCAGTGTCACTAAACTTATCCAAGCCTTCGTTAATTTTACCCCCCAACTGCCAAATTTTGGCCAGACTACCAACTTTGGCGATGGACCAAATTATCTCGAGCACAAACAAAATTTGTCCTTGCCAAATTTGATTGGAACTTTAACTAGCTATAACATTTCCATACAAACTCGAATTGAGGTGTCATTTTAATTGTTAGAACCGTATCAATGATATATTCAACTTGAAATTAGTTTTGTTGAGATTTGAGGACTTTAATTTTTAGTCCTTTCAGTATCCTCCTAGATCATTCCTCCCCGCTGAGAAGCTTTTAGGCCTCCAAAACCTTTATCAATCAACAACCAGGTGAGGGAATTTCTCCCTCACTTTTTCCATTTCAATCCACCATGCCTTGCTAGGATACATTCCTATGAAACCCACTTGAAGGTACTCCACATCTCATTGTCATGAAGTCCTAGTTCCTCTATTTAGGATGATTTCTTCATGAAACTTTTCCAATTACTCTAGAGAAAAATCATCAAGTGATGGAACTTGACCACTCTCCTCAAGATCTATGATCAAAGGTGGTTCATAGAGCTTCAAGTTCTCAACATTTCCTATGGAATATATATGGATATATGATGGAAGATCAAGGTGATAAGAATTTGTTACAATCTTTTCCAAAATGGTGACTGGACAATATCAGATTGGTTTAAAATTATTTCTTTCTCCCTTCAATCTATTCTTGTTGATGTGAATTCGTACCTTATCTCCAACCTAGAATTGGTGATCAACAATGTGTTTGTCATGTTAGGATTTATACCATTCCTGACTCTGTTCCAACTCTTCCTGCACTACTTGATGAATCATGTGGATTCATTGAATGAACTTGTGAGCTTTTTCTACATCACTTTCTTCGCTGGAATCCTCATCTTTCCCAGAGACCAAATCTAAGGGATCTTTCAGCAAGTACCCAAAGCATTTCTCAAATGGTGAACTTCAAGTAGAAGAGTGCAAAGCCCTATTGTATGCATGGTGAACATAATGTATTTGTTTACCCCATAACTTAGGATGCTTTTTGCAATACCCTTGAAGAAAATGAACCAATGTTCTATTGAGGACCTTTGTCTATCTGTCAATATGTGGATGGGATGTCGTACTTCTCTTTAGCTCAGTGTCCATCATCTTCCACAAGCTTTTCTAAAAATATCTAAGGAATTAAATTCTTGATATGAAACAATGGATGTGGGTAGTCGAAAATGGACCCATACATGTTGAAAGAAATTTTGATCAGTTTGCTCAGCTATAATCTACTTCTTGCATGGCATCAAGACACACATCTTGCTAAACCTATCCACCACTACATAAAAGTGGTCATGAAAATTTCTTGACAAAGGCAAACCCCCTATAAAATCCATGGAGATACTCTCCCAAGGATGAGAAATAAAAGGGAGTGGTGTGTATATCCCCAATTTTCTATTAGTCGACTTATAAACCAAGCACATCACACACCCCTTTACATATTTGGTTACAATTTCTTTCATCTAAGGCCAACAGAAAAATCTCTTCAAATGAGACATTGTTTTTCCAACCCCAAATTGACCAAACACAACAATAGTGTGAGCTTCTTGAATTACGTAGGATCTTTCACTTGTAGAAATACACAAATTTCCAAGGTGGTAGAGTAACTTATCCTGCAAATGATAGTTCTCCACTTGTGATACATCGGTTATCTTCTCATAAAATTCTTTAAAACCTTCATCAGTAACATATTTTTCAACATAGCTATCATGATATAAAGAAGCATTCTTTAAAAAAATAGATGCTAAAACAGGAGGTCTAGAAAGCATATCTACCACTTTGTTTCTTGTACGCTTCTTGTATCTGATTACCAAATGGAACTATTGGAGGAATCCCATCCACCTCAAGTGATGAGCCTGCTACAACTTGGCTTGTGATTAGAGATATTGTAAATTTCAATGTTCTATATGTATAATAGTCTCTTTTTGTAATGAATTAATGCTTCCATTTCTTGATACTTTGAACCGAGGCATACAACTCTTTTTGATATGTGTGATGGTTTACAACAGATTGAGAGAAAATTTCTTAGTGGTAACAAACCTATTTTTAATGTTGCAGAAATACTACACCCATGGCATAGCCATTAGCACTTGTCTCGCTTTTGAATGGCTTCTACAGGTTTGGCAACACTAGTACTGGCAATGTACAAATATTTTCCTTTAAGGTGTCGAAATCCTTCTATTACTTTCTTCCCCACTGAAATATCTGCTTCACACTCATGAAGGCATGCAAAAGAGATGCAATGATGGAGAAGTTAGCTATGAATCTTCTCCAGTATTGAACTTCTCCCAAGAAGCTTCTCACTTCTGTTACATTGGTAGGGTTAGTCCAATTGAAAATTACATCAAATTTAGAACAATCAAATTTTAGTTGACCCCCTCCAATAATATGACCCAAATACACCAAAGAATTTTTTCCAAATTGACATTTTGACAATTCTACATACAGTTTCTCCTTCTGCAAAGTATCCAATACTTGTTTGACATGTTTTACATGATCATCCCATGTTTTAATAAAGAAAAGTACGTAATCTAGGTATGCAAGCACAAAATCATCTAAATATTGTCGAAATACATCATTCATTACCCTCATGAATGTTGGGGAATTGCAAAGACTAAATGGCATTACCAAACACTCGAACAACCCTTGCCTAGTTTGAAAGAAGTTTTCCATACATAACTCTCTATAATCTTGATTTGATGGTAACCACTATGCAAATCTAACTTAGTGAAATAAACAACATTATTCAACTAATCAAGAAAATCAAATATACAAGGGAGAGGATATCATTTTTTCATCGTGATCTTGTTGAGAGCTCAATAATCCACACACATTCTCCATGTGTCATCTTTCTATGGCACCAACACAATTGGTGAACCACACGGGGATGAGCTAGTTCTGATGACTCCTTAGTCAACAATTCTTGCACCTGCTTCTTGATTTCTTCCATTTATGTAGCCGACATCTTGTACATGCCCACATTTTGTAGAGGGGCATCTTGTTGAAGATGAATTTCATGTTGAATTTCTCTTTTAGGAGGCAATCCACCTGGTTCATTTCTTGTTAGAGTTGATGAGTCTCTTCATCTATCCTGCACTGACACAGGTTGAATTCATTTTCATGTTGTGAGCTATGAAAATATATTCCACCCCATCTTTAGTGAGATGGTATTTATTCTCATTCCTGAAAAATATTGTCTTCATGTCATACAAGTACGGGTTTCCAAAGATTATGCCACAAATGTCAAGTGGGACAACATTTCGATCAACCTCATCTATCATATTTGAAGTAATGGAAAACCTAACCCTACATTTCTTGGTGACATTGAGTTTTTTACCTTTGCACACCCAACAAAGAGGATATGGTTTTGGATGAGGTTTTGTTTCCAAAGCCAACTTCTTAACAATTTTCTTTGAGATTAAATTAACTTTGAAACCCGGATCAAATATATATATCATATCTATATAATATATATATTATATATATATATATAATATATATATATAATATATTATATATAATATATATATATATATATATTCTTTGCTTAGATAAAAACCTTATATAAACGTTTTGCTTATTTTTCATTCATCAATATGAGATTTATTTGAAAAACTTGAAATAGCATGATTTGCAGAGCTTGAATTAGCATGAAGGGAACTTTTACCTTGTATGCCAACAACTGTAATGTTAATCTCATCTCTGGAATTCAACCTAAGGTCTTATTGCACTGTAGCAACTGTCTTCTATTTCCCTTTTCCACCATACTTCTTATGCTTCAATTCTGGATGCAACTTCCAACAATGCTTCTCATCGTTCCCTTCTTTCTTGCAATGAATGCAATACGGCTTCCCTTCTTCTATCTTTGTTGTCACTATATTTTCCCCTTTCCTTTCCCTTTGAACCTATTGTTTTGAGGCTTGGGTGATGGCTTCCTTATATGATCTTCTTGTCTATGCTTTCCCCTATTTTAATGATGGATTTCTTTCACACTAGCTTCATCTAGTTTAGTGGGATCAAAAAACAACAATGAATGCTAAAGATAACTATGTAAAGTGCCAATATATTTCATCAAAGTATATGGTGAGTCTAAAGGAATATTCGATGCCAATGCTTGCTTCCTAAACTCTTCTGTAAAACTTCGAACATTTTTACCTTTTCCTTGTCTAAGGTTTTGCCATTCCATCGTCGATTTTTGTCGATAACCCAATGGATAAAATTGCCCTCTTAATGCAAAGACCAACTCAAACCATGCAAAAAGGAGTCTACCAGTGTGTTGACTACCTTTCTGAAGTTTGTTGTCCCACCATACAAGAGCTATGCCTCCTAGTTAAAGAGATTCCAACTAAATATTCACTTCATCCTCTTCATTCTATTATATACAACAATGCACTTCATTCTTTCTAATCCAATTGTTTTTGTCTTCTGGATTAGTTTCTCCATTAAACATAGGAAAATTAAATTTCACATCTAAATTAAAAAATGGCTTTTTAGAAGCATTTCTTTGATGACAATTTGAATCATGACAATGAGATGAAGAATAATAATATTCACTTGAATATGGAGATGAAGCTTCAGGGGGGTCTTCTCCATTTCCTTGATTTTCCAAAGCATTTTCCTCTACTTTCTCTTCCTTCTTTGCCACTCTCTTCTCATAATTCGCAAACAATTTATCTACCATATATGCCATCTTGTAGAAACCTTTGTGGAAATATTTTTCATTCTCGATGCAAACATCGACATTCTCCATTTTCATTCTTTGTGTTGCATGTCCAATTTCAAGGTTAAAAGAATTGATTTTTCCTTCACCCTCTTTGAGTTTGGCCCAGGTTAGCATCCACACTCAGAATTCACATCAAAAAGAAGACGCCTGTAATGCTAACATGATCCAGGATATTTTTTTGGTAATGTTAAACAAAATTGCATAAAAGAGCATATAATATCGTAAATGCAACACTTAAGAAGAAGCAAAAATATAAATGAGATAATAACAACACTACAACAATATTTGATAACAGAGTTCACTCACAATGTGTGAGCTACATCTTTGGGCCCAACTTCAAAGTGGAGAGTCATCTATAGTATCTCAGCAAAATTAAGACAAGTAGATGAAAAAATACATGATTAAACCTCACTTCTTGGAGTGACTTGAGGTTGGGATGCTCAAATCCCAAATTTGACTACACTAATGAAATACTTGCAAAAGTCTAAGTAAAATAAGTATAAACTTAGCTAGGTTTTGACCCTATCAATTATGGACCTCGTGAGAATCTCGAAGGTTCCACAATAGAAAGAATATACTGGGTATATTTTAAGTAATATTCTCAAGGAATATTCTTGTATATTATTTCTGTTATTGAATCTTGGAGATTCTTAGGGGGTCCATAATTGACGATCTTAGAATCTGGTAGAGTTTATACCCATTTTACTCATAATTTTGCAAGTATTTCACCGTTGTAGTCAGATTTGGGATTTGAGCAACCCATCATTAAGGGAACTTTGAGGTTTAAATTGGGCCTCCTAAGGAAATTATAAAATAATAGTGGAAATAATAAGATAAGAATAGAATACATCATCAAATTTAAGAGGGAAAAAAGAAAAAAACTATTTTTTCAACTCGTATTTTCAAGTTATCTCCCTATGGGTTTACTCAAATTTCGAGTAGGAACACTTATTGGATGCAAAATTTAATTGGTCATCCAATGAGTACCCACATTGCATACTTCAATGGACCCTGCTACACAAAAGATGAGAAATACATGAAAAATGTGATTACAATGACGTTTTTTCATGTATTTCTCATTTTTCATGTAGCAGGGTCCATAAAATGTATGCAACATGGGTACTCTTTAAATGAGGAATTAAAATTTTCATCCAATGAGTACTCCCGCTTGAAATTTGAGTAAAATATTAGGGAGATAAGTTGAAAATACGAGTTGAAAAAGTAGTTTTATCATTTTATTATTTTTTAATCTTTTTACTTTTTTACTCCAAAAATGGTGAAGCATCCCCCATGGTTGACATCATCATCTTGAACCCTACAGGTTCTTATAAATTTTATTTTGGTTGTACATTTTTCTTAGGAGGCCCATTTTAGACCTCAAAATTCCTCTAATGTTTTAGGTCACTCCAAAAAATGAGGTATAATCATGTATTTTTCCATGTACTTGTCTTTCAATTTGTTGAGATAATATAGAGGCCTCTCCATTTTGAAGTTGGGCCCAGAGACGTAGCTCAAACATTGTGAGTGAACTCTGTTATCAAATATTGGTGAATTTTATTTGTTTTCTCCTTTTATGTTGCTTCTTCATAATGGTTGCATTTATGGTGTTACATGCTCTTTTTAAGAAATTCTATAAAAAATCACTAAGTAAAGATCCATAATCACTAAAATAGAAGAGTTTCAAATTTGTCTACACATCATTCCATAGTCACAAACATTCTACAATCACCAAATCAATTAGTTTGATCATGAAGATTTTAAAGAAAACAAGAATTACAAGACTTAGATAGAAGCAGAACAATAGCAAAGTCAAGGTCATTATGGAACATTTTAGAAGTTTCTATAAAATCATAATTAT
The DNA here is from genome assembly GCA_000404065.3 of Pinus taeda. Lineage (NCBI taxonomy): Eukaryota > Viridiplantae > Streptophyta > Pinopsida > Pinales > Pinaceae > Pinus > Pinus taeda. The sequence continues at coordinate 79,354 of APFE031751266.1, forward strand.
TTTCAAACATATGAATGGAAGAATCAAAGTGATGTGACAGAAGTCTATTCTACTAAAATAAGATGAAAGCAACATCGAAGAAATATATAGGTATGAAAGTATGAAGATAGTTCAGAAGTAGCGTGGAAGCATAAATGAAGAATTTCTCATCACAAAGAAGGAACCTCATCATTCATGTACATCATCTTCAAACAAGGTTAAAGTAGTGGTTTTTTGAGAAGAATTCAAATGAATGGAAGCATGGAAAGAAGAAGTATGCCTATCTTAGAAAAGGTTCTTCATTACATATCCAAAAAAGGACTCATATCTTCAGAGGGAGTTGAAGGAAAATATGAGACATGAAATATAGTTGGGAAAACAATCAATAGCATAACATGATATTTTTTGTCATGAAGCATCTCTCATAGAAAGTTGGAATTAAAGTGAATTCATTAAGACTCCCATTGATGGTTGATTGACAATTCTATGACAACATCGCTAGCCTTGGTCTAGTAGTTGAACACATGATTGGCGGGGCTTATATATGAAGGAAGTAATGTTGACCTAAGAAGGAGCTAGCAACAAAAATTGACATGAAAAATCCTACATCTTGACTATATATCACTTTGATTGATTTAGCAATTGTGATAATGATATTCAAAATGTTTGGGATGTGGCATGACTTACATAAGAAATATACAACAAAAGTGTGTACACTGTAGAGGTGGGAAAGGCGGTGAATTGATACAAGAAGTCATGAGACAGTGTTGTTATCACTTGATAATATGTTGGATTCGATATTGATGAAGAAGAAGTTCACCCTCCTCAATAGGAAAAAATGAACTATAATTGGTTCTACATTGATTGGTTTGATAGGTACTATTGGTGATAGATATACTATTGATGATTATTGGAAACTAATATAATTTCTTGGAAAAGTATGAAAGAAGAACCCTGTAAGGAAGAAATAATATGTGTAGGCTTGTGTGATTAGAATTATGGCTTTGTAAGATGTTTGATGAACTACTTGTTAGCATGTTGGATTCAAAGCTAGATGAAGATTGTTAGAAAACTAGGAAGGTCAAAATGTCTTGTGATTTGAAAGTATCATGCAAATGGGAGCCAAGTAGCTACAAAAGATCTCCACAAAAGTACATGTAGTCAATGCTTTGATGGGTACCTTATAAGCTCTGACTTGTGGTTGTTCCTCCTTATTTAAGAGGGAGTGATGATTTCCTCCCTGGTTGAGAGGGAGTGACTATGGAGACCACATTCTCTATCTATCATGCACTATGGCCAGGACTAATAGTTGTAAGCCTAGTGAAGGAATTGCTAAGGAGAATGACGGATTAGATAAGCATCTGGGACCAATATTATTTGAGGATTTGGATCTAGTATAAGAATAGTCCCGAGGACCGATATGAATATTTGAGGATGGGTGATATCCAAGATAAGATTAGTCTCGTAAGGACATACCTAGTGAATATATGGATGGGATATGTGCCTTGAGAGGCAATGGTGGTGTCCAAATTTGTGCCTCCCAAAATTGTGTTATGATCTAATAGAGAGATAATGCTTGTTAGTTAAGGCCTTGCTATGTTTGAAAATGTTGGTTATGATAATGCTTATAAATTTGAATCACTTCTTATGAGAATATTTAAATTTGAGAGTATCTTGTTGTGCCATTATGAAAACCTCCCTAGTTAAGAGGGAGTTTTGTAAATGTAACTAGGTTCGGTCCTCATAGTTATCATCGTACTTGTATCAATATGTATTTCATGTAAAAGCAAAAGGAAGAAAAATGTTTTTTTATTAATACTTTTATTAGTCAAAGCATGTTCTTCATGCTTATAGGGTCATCTGAGTCAAAAGAGAATTTGTTATGAGCCAAATAAATGTAATTGAGTCAAAGTACCATTTGGACTTCTTGTAAGAAATGGAAAAATATTTTTGTATTAAGTCAAAGAGTCAATTTGTCATCCATAAGACCGAGTCAGCCCTACCTAGACAAGTCAGCCTAGAAGAGGCACTTATTCGACCTCCTCGACACGTATATATACAAGACAATTCGACCTCATTCATCACTCATGTAGTCACATTGAATTTTGTGCCAAGAAGAGAAGAAAAGAAATGAAGTCAAAGGAGAGAAAGCGATGTTAAAAGAGAGAAAATATTTTTTTTGTGACATATTTCTCTTCACAAGTGTGAAGGTTCCACGATTACTCAGTGAAATTACAGGTCTGAAGATTGCAGGTCTAAATTCTAAGATTTGACCAAATTTGACTAAGTTTGACTTACATTGACTTTGACTTGGTTGAAAAAGGTTTTGAAGAAGGCCTGACTTGGGTCTTGTGGTAGTCTTAGTCTTGGTTTTTTCTCTTGGATATCTCACTTTGATGTGATTGTATAAGAAGATGATTGTTTGGGTTTCTCACCTTGTGGGATTTTGCTCTAGCTTGGAGCCTACATTGTTATGTTCTTTGTCTCTTGTGATCTTCATGTTTTGTATATTTTTGTAATTGCTTGTTGACGATAAGATAATATAATTAATAAAAGGCCAACAACATTCACAAGTAATTATCAAGTAAGAGAAATCACCCACAATCTAGAATCATATTGATTTCTCAACACCTAAAACCCTCGAATTTACACTTGTGATTTGCAAGATAACTTTTCTTGAGGCTCCTTGAATCTGTCACTTGAAGTGAGGTGAAAATCAACAATGACCAACTAACATCCATTTACACAGTGGCATCACTTCGATTCTTTAAGATGCGGAAGGTAATCACCACGACTAAGGAAATCCTAATGACTATAAGAACTCAACAAATTCCATTAAGCTCAAAATACTTTCCTTATCTATAAAAACTATATCTATCTATCTATCTATCTATCTATCTATATATATAAAAATAATTTGTTGTATACAGGTAAATATGTTTTTTTTTACAAATGTAACATTTTTTTATTTAATAGAAATCTATTATTTTCTTTCTTTATATATCATATATATATATAAATATAATATATATATATTTTTTATTTATTTTATTTATTCAGGAGAGAAAATATATAGATTTTATATTAAAATATGGAAATATATTATATATATATATATATATATATATATATATATAATATATTGATATATTTCCTTATTTTTAAATAAATTATAATATTTCTCCTCTCCCGAAATATATATACATATATTTAAAGAAAAGAAAATATATAGATTTTCTATTAAACTAAAAAAAACCGTTTTACTTGTTTAAAAAAAAACACTATTACAGCTTGTATAGCATTTTCTATTAAAATAAAAAAACCCCTACATTATTAAATATGCATAATCCAACGCACTATATACATTATTAAAAAAAAAATATGCATAATCCAACGCACTATATACTTGTATAGCAAATTAAAAAACAAATATATATATAAAGAATGTTAGAAACAAAGTAGCGTTGAGAATCTCACTATGTATCTTCAATGTCTCACAAAAGGAGGAATTGGTTGGGATATCGATGGTGGGGGCAGCAAGCCATGTTTTCACGTAGGGTCCTTATCATAACCCAATACCTTTTCCTCCAGCCGACGCATCATATATGAAGATTCTCCCACTCACGATTCAAACTTGATTTGTGGGACCATGTGCGAATGAATATGTCCAAAGGGATGAATACATCCAAAATCATCGATTGTTTTGAAATTGTTCAAATTATCTTTAATATAACATTGTATAATATATAAATAATTGTTTTTTCACAATATATAGATGGTTATTATATATAATATAAATTATAAAATAACACTATCCATTATAAATTTTCAAACTTTTATCTTTTAAATATAGTTTTTTAATGTACACTCTGCTTTTGGAGGCAAGCTTCTATCCATATCGTCAGTGAAGCTCCAGCTCCCATTGTCCAAGTGGACCAGATCTCACTCGATGAGGATTTGAAGTTTTCTGAAAGTGCCCTAATCTGTCAATTCAATGATTTTTGGCCACGGCTGATAGCTCTCCACAGTTGGATCTTAGAGGTATGGAACCCTGTCATTTCTGATGCAATTAATATCTACCCCTGTGTTAGGGGTTTCTTTATAGTAGATTTTGAAAACCATGAAAGCAAACAATGTATTCTAGATTTCGGCCCTTGGTTTTGGGAAAACTCAGGCCTATTCATGAAGCCATGGAACCCATCATTCGATCCCTCAACAACAGTCATAACCTTAGCACCAGTTTGGGTGAGATTGTCAAACCTACCCTTGCATCTCTGGGATTCCTCCTCACTAAAAGCCATTGGAAATGAAATTGGGAAATTTTACTGCAGGTGCCCAGAAACAAAGGAATATGTCAGAACCACCTATGCACGCATCTGTGTGGAAATGGACTTTAGCGCCAGATTCCCAGTTGATATACACCTAACAAGTAAAGACTGTGTGTGGAACCAGAAACTCGATTATGAAAGTGTCCTTTCAGATGTCGATCTTGCTTTGAGACAGGTCATCTAGCCAAAAATTGCCCAAAAGTCTCCCAGAAAAATTCTGCTAGAAAAAATTACCATAGGTCTACATGGTAGGAAGGAGCACAAAAGGAACACTACACTGTCATCAAAGAAGAATATTGTCAAGAAAACTCTGAATCACAAGAAATCTGGCAAGAAAGAAACAACTCTCAAGACAAGCAGGGGGAAAGCCTTGCACAACAACAAAAAAGTGAACTCGACAACACCTCAAGCATCAATGATTATGAGGATTCAAATACCGCACAAAATAAATCTTCATTTAATAGCAAAACATGTCTCCTAGACCAAACTTCTTCTCCGACTATCTTCAAAAGGACGAACACAATAGATTGCAAAGCTAAGACACCAATGTCCCAAGAACCAGAAGAGATGAAGGAGATGCAAGATAAAGGAAGTTGGAAGATCATAGAGAAAAAAAGAAAGCTACAGCACCAATCTCGCCAAGAAAAAAGAGGAGCTAGACAATTAAAAACTAAGAAAATTATAAGTCCGATAGACCAATTTGGTCTCATTGGATGCTAACCACCACCATCATCATCGTCAATATTCATATTCCCAAAACTTGTTGTTTATTTTTATAAACATTAATTTAAAATCGCTTATCAATGCGAGATGAGTACCGTAATCTTTTTCCTTTTAATGATTTCATGTCACATTTATCACATTTTTAAACAAAACACAAAGCAATTTAAATATAATATATTGCTATGAGTTATATTAATTTAAAAATTAAATTATATGTACGTATATGTGATTTTTATACAAAGGATGAGTGATATATATTAATATAATGATTAATCAACTTCACCATAATTATATTAAAAAGATATTATTATTATTATTATTATTAAATATTTATAAGTTATTTAATTTAGCATTT
>APFE031751266.1:84865-124131 GCA_000404065.3 Pinus taeda
TGTTTGTCTTTTATTTTATGGTATTTTTTTATTTCGGTTTCAAAAAATAAACTCTGAAGATAGAAGACTTTAAATTTTCAAAGGAATCTAAATTTTGTTTAGTGAATTAGCTGGAAAATCCCCAGCCTCAAAAAATTCCTATAAATAAATAGAGTGTTTCAACTCAAGCTCAAAGACATGCAGTGCCATCACATCCTCCGGATGTTGGGGTCCACCCCTTGAATAGAGTCGTAGGAGACACAACTATGATTCTAACTTTGACAATAAGAGGACACAAACGTTTCCATGAATCAGATCACTTAGATAGTGATAAGGAGACAATTACATATGCAGAACTCCCATAATTGGAATTGACTCATGAAAACTCAATTATTTTACCATCTTCAATTGTTCCAAATAACTCTTCAAGGTAGATAAATTTTTGCAAGAGGAAAAGAAAGCAAGACCCTTACTGGGATCCATGATTATTCCCATGTTATTTACTCCAGAAAGTAGAATTGTATGGATCAGGTAATTAGTTCAAGAAGATAGTGGGCGTATTGTGTTGTATTGTGCTTATCGACAATGGGAAGTTTGATGTAATATGAAAATATTACAAGTTCATTTACAAAAAAATATAGAGATAAAAATAATTTCTCTAATTATAGGATCATTATATGAAATTATTTTGAAAAAGAAAATCAAAATATAGCTAGAAAATAATAATAAAAGAATTAAAGGTCAAACTTAATTTAGGAGTTATCATTTATGTATGAACCACCTTCTTATGAGTAGGATCATTATATATGAGCATCACAATAATACAACTATTCTCTTATGTTTTTTTTAGAGATTCTTTTGATAGAGTGGCCATGACTAAACTTTGGAATGGGTTAGAAGAATTAAATTTCCTCTCTAGTTGAGAGTTGTAATGAGGTTGTACAAGAACATTATTATCAAGTTTAGGAATTAGAAGAACTGGTTAAAAGAAATTAGTTGTAATATACGGGTTAAGCAAGTTTGTCCCTTGGCTCTTATGCTTTTTGGCATATAGAATGACAACCCTAGTGTTATTTGGAATAAGTCAGTTGTATTGGCTTGAAATTGATTGGTGTAGTCGTCATCCTTTGCTTTATGTGGACAATATTGTTCTTATGGTGAGGATTCTTTGTGATCTAGACAAGCAACTAAAAAACCTCAAGGATTTTTGCTTTAATATGTGCATGAGGGTTATCATTGAAAAACCGAAGCCTCTATGATAATTAAATCTAGTAATACCACTTATGTTAATTTCATGTATGAAAACAACAACTTTGAGGAAGTGACTTTATATAAATATTTCCTAATTGATATTCATCACATGCTTAACTAAAACTATAGCATGGAACAATGAAATAACATAGATGGAAGGCTTCTTATGAACTTGAAAATAGTTTTAAGTCAAGAGAACTTTTTCTATGGGATATGTAGAAATTTATCTTTGGGGTTTGTCACTCCTATAAATTATCTTATATGGTTGTGAATTTTAGGGTTGTAGGATCTCTAAATAATCATGGAGAAAGATTGAAAAAAATCCAAATGTGTTTTTATAACTAATAATTTCAAAATTAGCTTTAATACATCCTATCCCATCCTCTTCACATTAGTAATTATTTCCCCCATTAAGAGTATGTTTATGACTAAGTACCTAATCTTCAAGAACAAGATAAGGAACATGGAAGACAAGAGGCTTCCTAAGTTTGTTTCAAACTTCAACCAAAACAATCTACAACTCAAATGGGAGTAGCATAAATATGCTAAGTCCTAGCTAAAACATTGGGGAATAAAGACTAAGGTCGCATTTCAAAATAAATATAATATTAAAAATATTAGATTATCTTAACTGAATGAGAAAGTGTGTTGTGATAAAGAATTAGAAAATAAAAATGGCTTACAATATTGTAAGAATTGTAATCTAGGAGATAAAAAAATATCATATTTTTTTAATTAGGGAAAAGGAAAAAAATCAACCTCGCTAAAATAAGAAAAAACTCTCATGAGTTCCATAGTGAAATAGGGCATCGAATGATCCGGATCTTGGGGGGAGGCCCCCAAGATTTGAAAATTGAGATGGAACTTGGGGGGAGAGGCCCCAAAGATCTAAAAAATTGCAACGCCAAAAAGAAAATGAGACAACACACAGTAAATAAATTCACAATGAAACTTTTTATTAAAACGAAGAATAACTGTAAAAGCTACATTGCGGTGGACAATCCATCCCTTTATAAAATGCACCTTGTTACTTATAGTATTTTTCAGTTACAATACCATGGGTCAATTGTACAATACCATGGGAAAATACCATGGGTGAATGAATACCATGGGTGGATGTCAGTTACAATACCATGGGTGGATACCACTTGCAATAACATGGGTAAATTTCATGGGTGGATGAATACCATAGGTTGATGCCATTTTCTATTCGGATCATTCCTCCCTCCTTAAGAAGCAATGGTCCCCATTGCGTGAAGTTCCCTCTTGCGAAGTCTTTGTTGAATATGAAGAGCCACTGAAGGGAAAGGTTTTATGTGGTTAACCCATAACCATGATGAACGAAGATCCGAGGATAGAGATACCCTATAATCCTTGTGACCAACTAGGATACCGACAGTGTGCGGCCTAGCAAATGGACTTCGATTAAGTGTGAGTTTGTGGATGACCTATAACCATGACAAATGAAGATCCGAGGATAGAGATACCCTATAATGCTTGTGACCAGCTGTGATACTGATAGTGTGCAGCCTAGCAAATGGACTTTGATGACAAGAATTTTGTGCAGTTGACCCATAACCATGATGTTGGTTGTTGATGAAGTAGCAGGTGCCTACATAGCCTGAGGTGGGAGGGCATGTCTCCAAAGAACCCAAGCCGAATGTTGCTATGCTGAAACTGATGAATGTGAAGCAAGTGCCTACTAAAGCAAGGTGGGAGGGCACGTCTCCAAAGGGAACCTGCTCTCAATGTTGCTCCAGAATTAAAATGGACATAACTCAGTCAATATAACTCAAAATATTTATTATAACCTATTTTTGGAAATAGAAGGACCATTTTGCATCTTCCCATGTGTTGGATATCCTTATCTGGACACTCTAGAATCTTAGATTCGCGCTGCAAGTTTTCTGTCGTCACAAAAGTTCTAAAAAAAATAGTTGTTTTTAAATCAATGATATCTCCCTCATCCGAACTCTGATTCGACCCTTTTTGTTTTTAAATTGAGAAATTTTTCGAGAGGAGCTCAGATCTACAATCATTTTTCTAAATTCTACACCAAAATTACAAAAACAAAGATAGGAGAGTCATCGTCTATGAATTGTCTTCAAAAACATTTCTGCAACATAACTGATTTAAATTAGCGATATCTCCCTCATCCAAACTTCGATTCGGCTGTTTTTTTTTTTTAATTTGGGTATTTTTTCGCAGGAAATCTAGATCTTTTATTTGTTTTTGTAAAATTTTCACCAAAAATTTGAGATCTGATTTGCAGACTCACTGCTTAAAAACATTCCCGCAAAAAAATGAGAAAAGAAAAATTCTTTCCGCTTGGCCCAAGAAAATGCTCTGTGGAGGATGTAGCACATGCCTGGAGTTCGTTGAATATTGCTACAAAACCTGAAACTAAAATATCCATCAAATCCTCATTCCCATGGAATCATAACCTGCTCTGATACCATTGATCTAGGTCTTGGGAGGAGACCCCCAAGATTTGAAAAATTGAAATGGATCTTGCAGGGAGAGGCCCCCAAGATCTGAAAAATTGCAATGCCAGAAAGAAAATGAGAGAACACACAGTAAATAAAACCCCAATGAATTTTTTTATTAAAACGAAGAATAACTATAAAAGCTACATTATGGTGGACAATCTATCCTTTTACAGTTACAATACCATGGGTCAATTCCATGGGTGAATGAATACCTTGGGTGGAGTCACAATAGCATAGGAAAATACCATGGGTGAATTAATACCATGGGTGGATGTCAGTTACAATAGCATGGGTGGATGCCACTTACAATACCATGGGTAAATTCCATGGGTGGATGAATACTATGAGTTGATGCCATTTTCTATTCAAATCATCAAACAATTCATAAAATGTTGCAGATTGAAAGAATTTTTCATCTTTGTGACACTTAAAGGATTGAAAATTAAAAACACTTTCTCTTAAAATGTCTTACATACACCCACATATTGCATCACCTTAAAAATTTTCCAATGAATTAAGAAAATATTATGATTCTTCTATTTTCAACTTAGGCCTCAAGATCTCAATAAAAAATGAAAAAAATATCATAATTCTTATATTTTCTAGTTGGGGCTAAGAAGACCTCGATACGTAAACTATAAAAATATCACGATTCTTCTACTTTCAACTTGATGCTAAGATGGTGTTGTCGTTGCGACAAACACCCTCCAAAAATTTTCCTACACTTGAATTTTGGAGCCTACCTGTAATCCTATGATCTTTCATTCCTTGATTTTTCATAGTCACTTCATGATTGGTTGATGATTTTCTTAACTCTTACTTTGAAGTTCTATTTGTTGAAGTCACTTTCTTACACATGCTCAACATTCGATGCATTTATAAGTGCTTTTATTTCAAGCAAGCCTAGCAATCAAAACACACCCTAGCAAGTCAAGTACTACTTAATTATTACCGATAGTCATTGCACATATGTTAATGATAGTGACTACACATATGTTGAGAATAGTGACTATGCAGTTCTTTGTGGATGATTACTGTATAGTCCCAAGAGGCAGTTCTTGTATAGTCCTTGAGGAAAGTAATTACGCAGTTCCTGGAGACAAAGACTACGCAATTCCTAGAGACAAGGACTGCGTAGTCCTTGTTGACAGTCAATGCATAATCCCAAGATCGATAGTTCCTTCACTGTTGGTTGCAATTGTGTCATCTCTCAGGTGAGTTTTCTCAATTGATGCTTTTGTGCAATTTGGTTTTCATTAGTGTTTCTTTCACTTTTTCTACTATCATTTTTTCTTGCTTTCACTTACACAAGTGGTGCTTTTGTGTTCTCTTCACTATAGCATGTGTCGTTTTCCCTTTATTTATATTTTTCAAGTGTCTTTTTCACATTTTCTTACTGTCACAGTTGTTGATTTTGATGATTTTCACTCTTGCATGTGTCACATTTTAGTGCACCACTAGCGGTCGCCTTAGTGCATTCTTCTAAATTAGTTGATCCTATATGTTATAAGAATACATGTTAGACAATTCCCCACAACTTAGCGCATTGATTGATTGTTGTCAACACTCTTGTCATTACTTGTATTCTAGTGTTGCAATGTGACATTTCAACCGTCGCATTTAGAAATAAGTGTTACTTTTCTATTGTTTCAAGGTATACATGTGAATTTTGAATTTTTATGGCATGTGCTAGTGTTATCTAAGTCTGAGATCACCATTTCATCGCTTGATTGCATGTCTTTTTCTCTCTTGCCTTATTGATGCCACACTTAGTCACTTTGTGAGTTTTCACTGTCTTTGCAACTCGCTCAATCTTGAAACAACCTTCCATCCTTTGAGAATTGCACACTACACATTCCCAGGCCACAGCAGAGTCCATCTCTCTCTTGAAACTTTGCATTTCACATCTCTAGAAGATAGTCTCCTTCCTCCATTTGCACATTGATCAACCTTCGAACCTAAGCCATCAATTCAGTTGCCTGACTCTGTCAATTGTGAAATTATTGTCCTCTCTTGCCCTGAATTATGCATTGCATAGTTACAATGGGTAGTCAGGCCTCCTTGTGACAATAACTTTACCAAATGCACAATTTCCTATGCCTTTCCCTCAGGAACTGTGCATTGCACAGTTTCATTGAGAAACCCCGCCTCATTGTCTCTCTGAGTTGCCCAACTGCAGTTCTCTTAACCAACTAAACCTCCTACTCCCAATTGCATAGTTTCAGTGAGAAAGGGGTCATTTCTAAGTCACTGAGCCACTCAACTTTGCAATTCATTAATCTTTTCTTTAGTCATTATGCATTGTGCAATTATTGTGGCTAGTATTTTTGAATAAGATCCCTCACTATGAAATCCTATGCCCTAACTTGCTCCCTAATGTGTATTGCATAGTTCCAATCAATAATGAGGCCTTCCTTAGTCCTTGTGATGCCCAACTGTGTAATCCCTGTCCCCTTCCAAATTGGGACTCCTCACTATACTTCATCAGTCAATAGGTTCAGTACCTTTTATTTTGGACTTCCTCGCTGCGAAAGAAGCCCTATGAAGTCCTCCCGTATTATGCATTGTGCAATTCAAATTAGCAGTGTGGCTTCCCTGAGTTTCTACATCCCTCAACTATGAAATCCCTAACCTACTTCTCTTAAAACCCTTACATGTTGCCTCATCTCAACCAACATATTCCATAAGTAAGAAGAAGTAGAATAGATGGTTTCAATACTAATGTTGGTTTGGCATGAATGATCTTGATCTTCATGTGTCATCATTACAACATGATAGGGTAATGCTTAAGAGAGGCCATCAAAGAGAGGATATGGGAGAGCACATGTGAAGAAGAAGCAGACGAAGTACCATCATGAAGAATAGAAAGGAGTCTTGGATTAAGACAAAGAAGTTGAATTTGAAGGTTCCAACATTCACCTAGACCGTTTAGAGGGTGAAGATAAAGAACAAGAAAAGCTCTATCATGAAGAAGTCAAAGTCAATGCAGAAAGAGAGCAACTTGGAATTACCACATCATCATGAAGTTTCATATCACCATTTCCAAGTTATGCCTTGTGAAAATGTCATCACAATGTCATATGTGTCAATGCTTTCCACATCATTTGTGGGTGTAATGACGTAATGGAAGTCCAAGAGTCACATGTGGTATACGAAAAGTCACATATAGACAAAAGAGTCACATGAAAAGGCCCAAAAGTCATACAGAAGTTCAAAGGTCACATTAGAACTCTAAGAGTCATAGGGATATGAAATACCATTTGTATTTTTATAAAAGAAATGTCATAATTAAAGCAAAGGGATTTTGGAGGTATATAGTTTAGAGAGTTAGCCCAGGTTCTCTAGCTTGGCATAAGAGAGAAGAACATTCTTCGGAAAAGCAAGGAGTGACTTAATGTTCCACTATTGGAGCTAGTGTCTCACCATTGTAACTGTGTACTTGGATCTTTCACCTAATAATCAGATGCTCACTCAGCCAACACATTTTCATGCATGTATCATGAATATTGTAAGACTATTCTTTAGATGTTTATAGTATATGTTTTGTTGATATGTACTAAGGAAATTGAACTACTTCATTGGCTTTGGTACTTATCTCGTTGAATGCGTGCTCTGTCTTCTTTAATGTCCGTTGTGTCTATGTGAATTATTTCACTAGATAAGTAACGAATATGTCTTTTCTCTTGTGTGCCTCTCTTATGATAATACTATTACTTTCCTTCTAGAGACTCACTCTTACTTCCCTCTCATGAAAGTCTCCTTTTACACATTGCAATTGGTGTTTCATGATGTCAACTTACTTGTTGATTTCAAATGTTATGTATATAGTCTCTTATGTTATTTATTGTAGCTGAGACAAACCTTTGAGTTCTAGCGGTCAGGCTAATACTCCAGATGAGGATCCTACTCCAAATAGTGCGAAGTCTAATTGGGACTTCACATCGGGGAGACCGCTTAGTTGATGGATTTCCAACATTGTAAATAAAATATCTTGATCTATATTAATGAGTGATAGATGTCAAATGATGAAAGATCTCAATCTTCCCATGGTGAAAGATGAAGGGAGATAGATGTATAGAGAATAATAAGCCTAGATTCTTCCTCCCTAACCTAAGGAAACTGGAGTTTCTGTAAAGTATCATAGGATTGGAAATATGAATTAAAAACCTATGTAAATCTTTTATGGTTGTGCAACCCTACCATTATTTACCTCTTGAAATACAATGAAGTTGACTTTCCCATGTGATGTAAAGTCGGGATGAGAAAAGATCCTCTAAAGTTTTTCTTTGCCTCTAGGATTCATCTTAGTTCTATCATTACTTTATAATCCATGGGATGGCCGACTCGCTGTTCACAACTTCATTTTTCCTCCATGCCGTGGAATGTTGGTAGAGATTGTATTTAGTTAATTTCTAACTTTTTTGCTTGTTACACAAGGAATGGATTTTTTCTGCAATGTGTGGTTCTCAACATGAAGATACCATATAGTTACATTGCCTTATCTACACAACACCCTTCATCTATTGGAGGCGACGAGATGAGTATGACATTCCGTCGCATGCAACTGAAATTTAATTGAAGCACCAAACTAGTGAATACTTTATGTTTTCATCATCCAAACTGGTGACAACTTGAGTGGGCCAAATGGTTAAGAGCATGTGTTTCCTCCTAAGAGGTCACAGGTTCAAAACCAGTGGGGGACAAAGTATGTATGTCTTTGTAGATTTAGCAGTCAAATCGCTACATGGAGGTGGGACCCTTGTCCCACAAACAAAGGGTTCTCATACATCAATTTGGTGTCTGGCTTGGTCATGACCTTAAATTTAGATAATAATAATTATTATTATGTGGATGTATATGCAAAGGCTTTGTGTGTTCCTTCTCCACCATACTCACTTGTCCACATCATGATACAATATTTTTGTCAATACATCAGGAAACTATCATGAGATGTGATGGAGCCCATATGCTTCTTTCTTACATCAATTTACGTCATGGCCATATATATATATTCCTTGAACACATCTACAAATCCTTCATTCAAGAGCTTCTTTAACATTTGTTTTGGTGGCAGTCAAAGAATACTGCTGAAGAAGAGGAATTCCGACCTACAATGCTTCAGAGAACTTTGGAAGTTATCGAGGCCTGGCTTGAAGCCCTCTTAATGTCACACTCGAATCTGTAACTGTGATGATCTCTAAGATTTGTAATTCTGTATTTGTCTTAGCATTTTGATGCTAACATAGAAGAACAATATCTTGAATGACTCAAGATTCATGACATGCTTATATTCCAAAGAGCGTTAGTTATAAATATATTCTTATAAATACTTCATATAATGACAAGTTCATTTTTTCATAATCATATTCACGTAATTTTGTTCCCCTAAAAAACCAGGGTTCTAAAATATATTCCTAAAATACTATATTCTAGGGAAAGTCAATCGCGTTACTCTCGAATCCAAAATTATGTTCTTGTAGATCACATTTTGCCTTTGACTTCCGTCCTAATACTCCCATGTCCAGTTGGTCCGTCAGAAAATATTTAGAAACCAATAATGATAGCCAACAAATCTTTTGAAATTATGATTAATTCCCAAAGAAATCTTTCCACATTAAGATTGATTCCCAATGAGGATTGTGTTTTTTTTTTTAATGATGATGATGATGGTGGTGGTGGTGGTGGTGAACATCCACTGAGACCAAATTGGTCTATCAGACCTATAATTTTCTTTCTTAGTTTCTAATTTTCTGGCTCCTCGTCTTTCTTGGCGAGATTGGTGTTGTAGCTTTCTTTTTTTTCTCTACGATCTTCCAACTTTCTTTATCTTGCATCTCCTTCATCTCTTCTGATTCTTGGGATACTGGTGTCTTAGCTTCGCGATCTATTGTGTTCGTACTTTTGAAGATAGTCGGAGAAGAAGTTTGGTCTAGGAGATCTGCTTTGCTGTTAAATGAAGATTTATTTTGTGCGGTATTTGAACCCTCATAACTGTTGATGCTTGAGGGGTTGTCGAGTTTACTCTTTTGTTGTTGGGCGGGGCTTTCCCCCTGCTTGTCTTGAGAGTTGCTTCTTTCTTGCCCGATTTCTTGTGATTCAGAGTTTTCTCGAGAGTATTCTTCTTTGATCACAATGTAGTGCTCCTCTTGTGCTCCTTCCCACCATGTAGGTCTGTGGTGATTTTTTTTAGCAGAATTTTTCTGGGAGACTTTTGGGCAATTTTTGGCTAGGTGGCCTGTCTCAAAGCAAGATCGACATCTGAAGAGGACACTTTCATAATCGAGTTTCTGGTTCCACACATAGTCTTTACTTTTTAGGTGTATTTCAATTAGGAATCCCATGTTGAAGTCCATTTCCACACAGATGCGTGCATAGGTGGTTCTAGCATATTCCTCTGTTTCTGGGCACCTGTAGTAAAATTTCCCAATTGCATTTCCAATGGATTTTAGCGAAGAGAAATTCCATAGATGCGAGGGTAGGTTTGGCAATCTCACCCAAACTAGTGCTGAGGTTATGACTGTTGTTGAGGGATCGCATGATGGGTTCCAGGGCCTCATGAATAGGCCTGATTTTTCCCAAAACCAAGGGACGAAATCTAGAATACATTGTTTGCTTTCAGGATTTTCACAATCTACTATAAAGAAACCCCTAGCACAGGGGTAGATATTAATTGCATTAGGAATTAGAGGCTTCCATACCTTCAAGATCCAACTATGGAGCGCTGTCAGCCGCAGCCAAAAACCATTGAATCAGCAGATTAAGGCACTTTTAGAGAAATTTAAAGCCTCATCGAGTGAGGCCTGGACCATCGGGACAGTGGGAGCTGGGGCTTAACTGACGATATGGGCAGGAGCTTGCCCCCCAAAGGTGGACGGAATTGAGCTAGCAGCTATTTTCGTGAAGCTGGGAGCCATCTGGAGAATGCTCTCCTGCTGAGTATAGAAGATTGCCGAAGAGAAGCTACAGAAGATTGCCAAAGAGAAGTGAAGAGCCGCAGATCTATAAACTGCAGTAAAGAAGCCGCAGTCTAGATCTTCGCCTAGAGCCATATTCTAGATCTCTGCAGATCTCTGCAGTAAAGAGGATGAAGAGTTGTAGTAAGAGCTGCAGATCTAATAGTGAGAGCCGCAGAGGAATCAACAAATCTAATAGTAGTAAGAGCCGCAGAGGAATCAACAGATCTACATTCGGGTATGATAATGTAACAATAAGAGCTGGAAAGGAATCGGCAGATCAACATTCGGGTGATGGGGAGCCGCAGATCTAACCACTGAAGGCTCAATCAAGCCGCAGATCTAACTGTAGATCTCTGCAGTAAAGAGCTGCAAATGAAGAAATATAAAACCTAAGAGCCGCAGAGAAATCAGCAAACCTGCGAGAGAAGAGCCGCATATCTAACCATAAAAGGCCGCAAAAGAATCGGCAAACTTGCGAGAAAAAACTTGGACCGCAGATCTGGAGAAGCACAGAACTAATAATTGTGTTTTCGTTACCAATGCCAATGTTATTACCTCTAACCACAGAAGGCTGTAGAGACCTAAAACTTATTTTTCTAAAAATTAACTTTCATTATAATAAATTCCCAAATTAACTAATAAATTTTCTAAAATGACGTAAAACTAAGATGTCAACCTTAAATGTTATACACTAAGACTTATTTTCCCAAAAGCTGATTCTCATCCTCCATTGCTTCGTATGAAATTTAAACCCAAAAATAAAATAAAAATTAAACTTTATACCATCTCTTTCATTTAGATTTCAAAAATAATATAAAATTATCAAATAAATAAATACATAAAGTAAAATAATAAAATAAATATATTACTTTAAAATTAATAGCTATGTTTTTCCTTTCAAATATCTGTTGAACTCAAATAAAAACCGATTGAGTAGTATTATGTAAAGAAAATGATCATTATTTTAAATTATTGCTTATAAAAATAAACGTGAACATAGATATTTGTTGCCCGATCAAAATGTTCGTATTAAAACTTAAATTTTAATTTTTTGTGCATTAAATAATTTATAGTTAATAGTATAATTAAAATGTGTACGTATATTTATATTTATATAATATATATTAGATTATTTTAATATAATTAAAAAGAATATTATCTTTTTATTTATCCATATATAGCTTTCCGACAAAACAACAGCCTTTCTTTATGTATGAATTTGAATATATTCATTGGCAAGTGAAAGATATACCTCTCCATATATTCATTCTCACGTAGTCCCACCCACCTCACCGTTCGTATAACAACAATTCTTATTTCGTGACAAATGCAACGCGAAAACACCTCGTCATCTACAAAGTGAGATTCTCAACGCTCTACTTTCATGGGTTACTATTCGTTAAACACATTTAATGAGGCTAATACCTTAACCAATTTTCACTATTGAAGCACTCAATTTGGACAAGGGAAAGTGTATTTTTGAATTATAAGCCCACATGTACATATTTGATTAGGTCGGCCCTAAAGAAATTTCGACACCCATGGAAGGCTATAAATAAAAGTGATCTCAACCTCATTTGAACATTCATCTTGGATCATTCTTCTATTTTTCTCTTTCTTGTTTTTGGCTCGCACATGTCTAAGGCAGGTTTGTGGAGGAATAGGTTCGCACGAAGGTGAAATTATAGGGCCTGAAGCTCACATAATCTCTTTGTTTTGGGTTTTGGGTCTCAGTCGTAGGCATGTCATGGAGAAATTTCGATCGTAGCCTTTCAGCTGCATGCATGACACATCTTCTTGTGACTGGAACCTAAAGGTTTAATTTTCAATTGACCAAAGTTTTCGCCCATTGACCGCAACGTTCGACAATTGATCGCAAACAATGACAGTGCATCACAAGATTCTGAATTAGTGTTTTGAGTATGAGCATTGTTGGGTTCATTTCATGGATGTTATTTAGTTGATTTTTTTGGATGGGTTTATGATTGAGGATATGGATCATTGTACTCTCTTTTGCCGAATCATTCAATGACAATCTAATAAGAAGAAGAATTTGAAAGGGTTTTCCCCGTAGTGGGTTTTTCCCTAGTCTCCATCCAATCTTGGTCTCTATGTGTAAATTATTTTCTTCTATTGTTCCTTTGCATTCCACTGCATTGCTGATGATGTTGTCCACTCTATATAATTTCATATGTTGTTGAATAGTGTTGTAAATATGAATAATGGCAAGATCCTATGGGGTGAATTTAATAAGAAAGTGTTGAAATGCAATTATCAAAGAAAAGAACAATATAGCCCTAAGAAAAAAATTAACATGGTAGTAGAGTTGGACTGAAGAAAATTCATTGAAGATCACCCCTATGAAGACACCGTTGATGGATGCAAGAGAAGATGGAGGAGACCTAAAAGAATACTAGGTTTTGAAGGAAACCCTAGGTGATTTGTGCATTAGGGTTTAATGAATATCATGAGGTTAGGGTTTGAAAGAAACCCTAGATTATGACAAAGATTGGATACATGCACTTTAGAAACCCTAGCATGATCAATGTGAAGATGTTCAAGCACTTGTAATAGATTTTATGTAGCCCTAGATGGGATAGTCTCAATCAAGCCTTGGATATTGATGAAGTTGATAAGTATATTGAAGGAAATAATGTTATATGGTAAATAGAGACTCACAAATCTTGAAGGTTGGTTCAAGAGGGAGATGATAACCTCTTATTGATGATAAGTATTTTTCATTTTATATTACTTCTTTATGTCTTTACTTTTGTTTAGACTTATTGATTTGATCATTGATTATGCTTCCTTGATATATATATTTGAGTATTTGGATACTTCTAACCTCTTGATGAGATTTGATAAGTGGATCCTTCTTGAGGATCATCTGATATGTAGGAAATAATGGCTAGTGTAGGAAGAGAAGAGCTACGACAAGGAAATTGACAAAATGCTACAATTGCTTATGTCTTTGAATACCACAAGGTATATATGATGTATTGTTTTAATGTTATGCTTCAACTGCAATATTGGATGGCAATGTAAGCCCTAAGGTATGATTAGTCTATCACCGTCACAAATGGCTCATGCATGCATTTGAAAGTGATTTTGATTCATGGCACTTATGGTGAGATGGTGCACTTGGTATTGGACAAGTATCATACATTCTATTAGGTCATTGTAAAGCTAATTAGAAACATTGATTTTGGATATATTGGTATACTTGATATTTGGAAAAAGCATCTCACATATTAGACATGATGGATTTCATAAGAAGGCCAACTCATCATTTTTGACACATGATAGCTTGATTCATGATTGTGATAATCATGATAACCATGATGATATAAGTATAAAAATGAGATTGATATTCATGATCTTCTTGATGATTGTGGTTAGGCTTTGATGAGCTTAGAAATTATGACTTATGGTAAAATTGAATGCCTTGAATTAATGGATTGAGTTATGTGATAAAGGAGCGATGTTGTGATCATGATTCTTGAAGTGTACTCATGTTATGTATTTGACAATAAGCCTTGATGAAATATTGATGCGATGATGTGATGATGAAGTAGTTGATGCTAACATGCTATGACTATGATGAATATATGTTCTAGAAGCTTATATAGTTTAATTCCATGATCTAACAATATTGTTGATGCATGCTAGTATATAAATATGATGGTGTCTTAAATAGTGATGACTAAAGTGGCTTCTCACTCAGAGGGAGAAACTCTCCTTAAGATACCTACACATATTATCATTTGAATTATTTGTATAGAAATTTATTTATTGTTGAAGTAATATTTTTGGACATAAATAGACAAATATCTAATATTGTTGGTTTACAACATGTTCTTGTGTGAGAATAGAGGGTTTTCCTTACTCTAATCCCCAACGGCATGGAAGCAATCTTAAGAGTTCATTTGTAGCCTCTCAACCACACAGAAACAATATTAAGAGTGCATTTGTAGCCTCTCACTACATGGAAGAAATCCTATGAGTGCAATTATTCTTGTAGATCACAAAATGTAAACCCTGATACAGAAATGCGCCTAGAATATGGCATACCTATAGATATGGAGCATACATCAAAAGGTTCTATAAGAAGGGAAGTTTACATATTTGACTTACTAGAGAGAATGTGAATGTGTTGACTAAACTTGTGTTTGCATGTGACTAAAAGATGCATATCAATATGTCATTATGATTTAACCATCGAAGTATTTGATAATAGTGGCAAGGGATTGACAAGATTTGGCTTATTGGCTTGACTTAGTGAGCATATTGGATTGGATGATTGATGATGTTTTAGAACTTTAACTTGATGCTTGAGGGTTCATAGATATGTTTTGGATTATGGATTGTTTGAATCCACAGTGATAACAAGTTAGAGTTTTGATCTAATTTGGTATTTGATGTTTGATGGATTTCCTTGAAGAGAGTGCTACGTGGGCATAGTGACTTTTAGTGATTTGTATATGCATTGATTCTCTTTATTAACTTCATTAGATTGAGCACAATGGTTGAAGTATAAAAAGTTGTGATTCAGTATGAAGTAATATCACAATGAATGGATGGAACTTATATGACTCATTTTTTATATATGCATGAAACTTATATGACTTGTCCCAGATGTATCATTAATACTTAATGGCAGAAATTATTCATGTTATGATCATAAGGATGCCTTGATAAAGATAGATTGGATAATGCTTGGTAAATAAAAGGTTGTTGTAACTTGGTATTTGGATGTGATCTCCTCTTGACATTTGGTCTGGGATGTTTGTCACAAGGATATTCTCAGAAAATTTTATGATTTTGATATTAGTTTTAATCTAGCATCTAAGGCTTGATAAGATGACTTAGTTGATTCGATTGCACAATATTGATTTGTGTAAGGCTGAGCATATTGGTTTGGTCAAGTGTTATGTTTGTAGAAAGCATTGTATGAAGCAAGCTCCCTAAGCTTAGTATGTTCACATTGATAGTTATCTAGTGAAGTCAAGAAGATGTGTTGATCTGAACCTCTACTTCAAAAGGGGTCCAAGGTATGACTTTGATTTTGGTTTTACGTCGACTGATAAGGATGCGTAAGCAGGCTCGACTGATTTGGCCTTTGAAGCTCGAAATGACGAATCATGGCATGATGAATTACTTTCTAAAGATTGGAAAAGAAAATACATAATGTGAAGATATTGAAGAGTTTTTGGAAAGTAGAAATGAAAATCCTTGGACACTCTTATTTAATTTGAAGAAGTTATGAAGAGATATTGTTGAAACTACCTTGGAAATAGATAGTTGATTAAATCATTGATGTTCTTTGTGAACACCAGTCCATATATATTTTTATTGCATAGATAAACTTGAACAAATTCACGTTTGAGCCTCTCCATATACATTGAGATGTCATCGGACACACTTCAAGATATTTGCATGGGATGATAGATTTTTAGGTATGAGACATTCTTCCTATGACATGTGACTACATAGATATACTGATGTTGTTTGTATCATTATTGATGAGATGAACACATCTGGGTGTTGCCTTAGTATGATATTTACTATGATATTTTTGGACGAGAAGTTCGTAGCTTTAAGCACGACCGAGGTTGAGTATGATGATGCTAACATCGCTAGTTGTGAGACATGTGGAAGAAGCTATTTGGAGAGATATTTGAGCAAGTTCTAAATATGACAGGGATACATTGTGATAATAATGAGTGGGATATTATTGGAAGAGAATCTCGTATATAGTTGGGACTAAGATCTATTCATATATTGAGTCAACATTTCCGTACAAGACAAGCTTAGGCTTATGGTTTCCAACTCCATGAGAGGGAGGATGAATAAAGTGTCATTTTTGTGATATGTATTTTTGATATGATATTGGATTTGATTGTGACATGATGATTAAATAGGTACTAGACATGAGCATGATCATATGTTTCTGATCAATATAAAGTAGGATTTATCGAGAACACTGAGCTAACTCTTCCCCCCTATCTGAGCTCCCAGGGTGGGGAATTGAGATGGAGGGATCCTAGGGTTGAGGGATATCTGGAAAATAGGGTCATAGATTTTACTCCCCTATTTGTTACCCATATGGTGCATGTGAACCTTGTCTATTTGATAAGTCGAGTATCTCCCCTATCTTGGACCTTAGTTTATGCAGAGTATGCCCCAGTTGGTACCATACCCATAAGTTGATATTGTTGGGATTGTCCCAAGCTTGGATTATGATGTAGGTGTTCTACCACATGACTCTTGAGGGTCAGTGTTGGGAATATCAATGGGCAATAGGATGGGTTGAGATGTGCTCCCCTATATCACCTATCACTCAATAAGGGGTTGGAGATGTTTTTTCTCCCCCATGAGATTCCGAGTTGAGACTAAGCTCCCTAATGTGGTTCTAGGTTGAGATGTGCAACCTGATGATCAACTCTCTGATGTTTCCCAGGTGGTAATGTTGGCCTCCCCACAGGCAGTGATTTTGGGTGGTAGCAGTGACTCCATAATGGATATAGAGTGGTACCTTAGGCTCCCCTCTAATGTCAAATTATTCTTCTTTTATATTCAAGATTGTTCAACATATGAGCTGGGACAATCAAGAGATAAGCAAGAATAAGTAAGAGATGAGCAGAGATGAACAATGATGACATTTGATGACAAGATACTTGATATTGGATATGATTTGATGACATGATTCAAGCGATGATTACATGATGTAGTTGTTATTTATCCCTAGTTGAGAGGGATTTTTAACTTGTAAGCTTAGTGACAAATTTCAACCATGGGATGAGATTCCCCTTTTTGAGAGAACCAATTTTAACTATTTAAGCACTCAATTTGGATAAGGGAAAGTGTATTTTTGAATTATAATCCCAAATGTTCATATTTGATTAGGTCAGCCCTAAAGAAAATTTGACACCCTTGGAAGGCTATAAATAATTTAACAACCCCTGGTTCAAAGTTCATGTAATAAAAGTTCATAAAGGTAAAATAAGACCACAATTAAGGGACATGTATTCCAAGCTGAATGTTGGGAAAAATATATCATAGTGGGCATTGTTGGATGTTAGTATGGCTAAAGGAAATTGAAAAGGGAAATGGCTAAGGCATTGAAAAATGAAAAAATGTATTTTTGGCACATTTATTTATGAAAATAAGGGAAAATAGAAGAAAATTAAGGTGAAAGGTCACAGGTTGCATGTGAGGTGGAAATTGAAGGAAAATAATGGAAAATGAAGAAAATAGAGGCCCTCATTGATAAAAAGGATTTTGAGGATCAGTCTGTAACATTTTGTCATTTCAATTTTGGAGCTCTTTCATTATTCTCTCTCTCTCACACACCTTTGGACACTTAGAGCTTTCTTGGAGCAATGAAGGGAAAAACATGTAAAGGAAGGACAAGGAAAGGAAGGGAACGCAAGGATCAAGCAAGGAGGAGTAGGATCAAACAACTTCATCAGGAATACTTGTAGGTAACATATTGCATGTGCGATTTCCTAGATGGTTTTTACATGCATGGCTTTGGAGGTTGGTATATGGTTCTCTTGTTGTTGGTGGCATGGCTTTTCCTGATTATGACAATGATTTTCATCCTAGCCTTGCCTTTTTCTAGATAGCCATGGTGTGAAGGGATTGTTTTCTTAGTTTTAAGCTTTGGCATTGATGGATGGTTTGAGAATCCATCGCAGAGGTGGTCTTAGGAAAATTCCCAAAGGCCTAGGAATCCATTGACCGGTTTGGTGGGATACACAATAAAGCCTGAGGGTGGAGTCTTGGTTTAGGCCTAATGATCAGGTGTGGATTGCGGTAAATCCTGAGAGGCTGGTGTGTCAGTTTAGGGCCTAGTGATCTAGTTTGGATTGCGGTAAAGCCTAAGAGAAAAGGAGACATAAAATTCCTCAAGGACAGTGATATATTCCAAAGGCATTCCTAGATTAGTTTGGTTTTGTGATCTCGGTGTTGGTTTTGGTGAGATCACAATTTGGTGACTGTAGAGGTGGTTTAACCTATGGATTACCTTTTTGTTTTTGGATTAGTTTATCCATGAGATACCACATTCATCCTAGGAATATGGCATAACAATGAGTGGCTGAAAGAAATATTTGGTTCAGCCATGTCTATGGTTGGGTGGTACGTGGAAGTCCTGAACCTGGTTGGCTTTGCCTATGTTTAATAAAAGATAATTTCCCTTTCTTTTGTACTTGTTAATATGTGGATTTAAGGGTTGTTATCTCATTGTTATTTACATGGTTTAATGTTCGTTATAAGCATGGTTATATGACTGGGTATTTTCATGGTTATTTCATGTATTTACTTGTAATTGAAAGGATAATGGATGAAAGGCCAAATTCATGTCAAAACAATTAAAGGAAGAGGGTGGTGATCCTTCTTTTCATGTCTCATATTTTTCATCATTCATTTATGCTCTGTCTCGTATTTATTTCCTATAGATTGCATTGATGCCAAGTGTTTGACAGAATGTCATTCCTGGTTGGGGATGGCCAAGCCTAGTCTTGGAGTTAGTTTTTGATTTGTAAGTATTTTCATCATGTAATTCATTGATTCTGAGAGCTACATGGGTTTCTGGGTAGTGACCTGGATTATGGGCTTGAAAAGTGGCACAGATCCCGAATTCGTAGGCACATGTATGAGGAGAAAAGTCCCCAGATGCATGCATACCCATGTAGTGCATGCGTCCAAAGGTTTCTAGATGTACCCTTGTCCATATCAAGGGAGTATCTTGGGTTTTAGTGGTCTAAGGGCTCAATGGGACCCAAGGGTTGGTCAGGGAATGACTGGGATGCATTCTGGGAGTTCTGTAGTAGGTGAAAAAGATCTAGTATGGTGTGCTTTTATCGGTTCCACTTCCTTCTATCATAGATGTGGGAGGAGGGTTGTTACAGAGTGGTATCAGAGCATGGTTGACCCCTTAGACTAGATGGGTTGTGTGTTGGTCATGCATTCATGTTGTTTGTATATGTGTTTCTTGTGTTGTAAGACCATGTGCTTGTTGCATTTGCATGGTGTTGATCATGGTTGTAGTGGGGTCACCATGGGAAGTTTATGGTGTCATTGTGGAGTGTGTTGTCATGAGTGTATGGCTGATAATGCATTATTATGCATGTTAATATTCACATGTGGTCAAGTGTACAATGATGTGGTGGTTGTTGTCATGCATAATGTCATGGTATTTGTAGTTGATATGGTCATGCATTAATGATTGGACTCTAGCTATAATGATGGTTATATGCTTATATGCTTATGTGTTATATTTCTATATGTTGTCATGATTATGTTATACATGTATTATGTTAATTTCTTAACCTTGCATATGAGGTATCCTCCTTGAATTATGCTAAGGTACACTGGTTTGTTGTGATTTGGTTTAGCTGACATGATATAACTTGCAGGAAGAACATCAAAGATGACTAGCAAGATGGTAGACTAAAATTCTCAAGACTCTTCTTATGGATCATATGAGCAGAGTGGTGTTGGGAAATCCTTTGATTTGGAAAACGCACTGAGAAATTTAAAGGCATAAATAAGGAGTTGTAAGGACGATAATGATAGAATCATACAAGTACAAGAGAAACAACCAGAGGTAAATGCAGTGATACTTCAGATTTTGTCAGAGTTGCATCAACTGGGACCACTTCGGATCAGCCATGAGAAGGAGGAAAACACTAATGGGGCATATGGCAACAGGTCCTATGGTGAGTATAGGTTGGATGGAGAGGAAACGATCATAGATGGAAGGTCCTTGGATACACCAGATAGGAGAGGTGATAGACACAAGTGCTATTCTAGTTCTGGTTCGGATAGGCATTATGATTATCATCGTTATAATCCCTATAGGAGGAGTGATAAAAGATATTTTTCGAATGAGTTTATGAAATAAAAGCCACCTATATTCGATGGAGAGATGAAGAAATCATAGGATGCAGAGGCATAGTTGCTGGGTATGAGGAAGTTCTTAATATTTCATGATTATTCAGAGAACATGAAAGCAAAGATAACCACTTCTAGTCTTAAAGGGAAAGAAGGTATTTGGTGGGAGGATGTGAAGAATGTTAAAGATATTCAGGAGGACGAATTGACTTGGAATGAGTTTGAGAAGCTCTTTAAGAAGAAGTATTTGTTAGAAATATACTATGATGACAGAGCTAAGGATTTCTTTGAGTTGCAGATGGGTTTCATGACAGATGATGAGTATACTAGTAGGTTCTTGGAGTTGTTGAGATATGTTCCTTACCTTAGGGAGGAGAAGGCCTAGGTTCAAAGATTCATCTGTGGACTTCTAGTAGCATACAAAGAATGAATTCAGTTCGATGAGCCTAGATCATTGGAGGAGGCCATCTGAAAGATGAAACACTGTTATGAGTTGTCGAAGCACAAAGCTGAGCCTAAGCATGACTTGAAAGGAAATGAGAAATTTAAAGGAAAATGGCCACCAAAGTGGGGAAGACCTAAAGATGTAGGTGAGAAAGAAAATGTGATCCCTTACAAGAAGTTCAGTACATTTGAGAAGGGATATGGAGAGAAGTAGATTAGAGGTGATGGTAGAGCACCATTACAATGTTGTATATGTCGTAAGGATCATTGAAAGAGGGATTTTTCACAGTATCAAGGTGGTAGACCTCATATCTATAGTGCGCAGTTGGCACATACAATTGGGGATATTGGTCATACAATTTCTCGAATTTATGCAGCTTTGGACAACGGTAAGGTAATCAGGCATCTATCATTGAGATTGATGGTAAGCTTTGTGATCAAGTTGTTTCTATTATGATTGATCCTAGATCTAATTATGGTTATATTAATCCTGACTTGGTGGATAAGTGTGGTTTGAGAAGAGAAGTGCTTGCAAAATATTGGTTGGTACACTTGGCTACAGGTACAAAGAAGAGATTTCACCATTGGGTAAGAGCTTGTGCATTTGAGTTAAATAGTATGCCTACAAAAACACATTTGAATGTACTGCCATTGGGATCATATAACAAGATTTTGGGTATTGATTGGTTTTACCTTCACAGGACCAAAGTGGATTTCTTTGACAAGGCCATTGAGTGTCTGGATGATAATGAGGAAAAGAGAATTTTTCAGGGAAAGAATAAGCCTACGTCAATGAGGATGGTTACCGCTATGAAGTCTAAGCGTAGTTGCACAAAAGGTTGTGTGATGTTTGCATTGCATATATCTAGTGACAAGGGTAAAGATGTTGAGGATGTAGAAATATTCAAGAGGTACCTTGTATTTTAGTAGTATCAAGATGTGTTTCCAACAGAGATTCCAGGGTTACCTCGTCACACGGAAGTATATTTCTCTATTAAGTTGGTGCCAGGGGCAACACTGACATCGAAGGCACCTTATAAGATGACTACCCTGAAGTTAGTAGAGTTGAAATTGCATTTAAAGAAGATGCTTGACAAGGGATACATTAGGCCAAGTTATCACCTTGGGGTGCACCAATGTTGTTCGTAAATAAGAAAGATGGTACTCTAAGATTTCCCATTGATTACAGGTAACTAAACAAGGTAACTATCAAGAACAGGTACCCATTGTCAAGGATTGATTATTTGTTTTATCAGTTGAAGGGAGAAACAATGTTCTCTAAAATCTACTTGAGATCAGGATACCATCAGGTTCGCATCAAGGAAGAGGATATCTACAAGACTTCCTTCTGGACCAGGTATGGGAATTATGAGTTTGTTGTAGTCCCATTCGGTTTGACTAATGCTCCTACTACATTTATATGTTTGATGAATAGCATGTTGTGTCCTTATTTGGACAAGTTTGTTATTGTATTCATTGATGACATCTTGATATACTCCAAGACTGAAGAATAGCATGTAGTGCATTTAGCAGTAGTGTTGAGATTGCTAAGAGAGAATCAGTTGTATTCCAAGCTTAGAAAGTGCGACTTCTTTCAGACAGAGGTGGATTACTTGGGACATGTTGTTTCCAAGGAAGGAATAGCAATAGATCTAGAAAATATAAGGTCCATCATGGGGTGGAAAGCTCTTAAGAATGTGGATGAGGTGAGATCATTCATGGGATTGGAAGGTTAATACAGGAGCTTCATCAAGAACTTCTCACACATTGCATATCCTATTTTCGAGCAGTAAAAAGGGTCTTTTTAACCTCTATTTACCCTACATTAATTATCAATCCAGGTACGATTTGTTATCTCAAGAGTGTACTTAGTCTGAGGCGGTCACTTGTCAAGAGTAATGCTAGTAGTATAGTGCTTCCACAAAAGTAAATAAATGTTGGAAACAAACTCTGAATGTAATGGCAAGAAATTGAAATGCTTTGTAACTAAATCATTCATTTAAGAAACTACAACACTCATCAGTAAAGGGTGCAGTAATGAGAACTCTTCCCTTTGTAAACTGATGCAATGAAAAGCAATTAAAGAGAAGATCTCCAATCTGGGAACCAGACAGCAATAGTCAATGTTCACTATAGTTGCAGATCGTTCTGTTCACACCAAAGCAATTACTTGAAATGATAATTCAATTAACAGAAAAAGGAACATCAACTAATCTATGGAAAAGATTAAACAGAAAGGCTCTAATTTACAAGAATGAATTAAGCAGCAATCGTAATATAAAGGAACTAAGCAACAATCTTTAACTAAGAAATGATTTGAACGACAAACCAAGAATGGAACAACAAATTTAAGTAAGTCTACGAAATATTGAATATCAAATTGAATCAAATGTAAACACACAGCTAACTAAATCAAATGTTAGCACTCAGTGAATCTATAATGATAGAATCAATAGTTTGAGTTTATCATAATAAATATTAACCACAGTTATGAAGAAACAGTAATTGCAGTTGCAATGGAACAACAATCCAAATGAACAGCAATCACACTTAGAGGTAAATTGTAGCTAAATAAACAACAATACCGATCTATAAATGCACAACAATGTTACTCTGTAAAAGAACAATAATGTTAATCTATAAAGGAACAACAATGTTACACAGTAATATCAATCTGTAAAGGAACAACAACGTGATACGATTTCGGAATGAATAGCATAACATTTCAGTTATAGAAGATAACCTTACTATTCAAATAAAAATTAAATATAGCAGAGCCAGTAAATGAAATAACAAGGAACAATAGATTACTGAATGAAGAAAGTAAAAGAAATCAAACCACAAACGACTTGGAATTGGAAAATAATGGTATAGAAAGCAAGTGATCCACTAGGGCCGGGCCCTTAGCCTCCAAGGATGCACTGCTGTGGTTACTCTAGAATCAAAGATGGAAAAACAAAAAAGCTTTTGTATTGATCATGAAAACAGAGTTACAGTAATCACTCTTTAAAGA
This sequence comes from Pinus taeda, assembly GCA_000404065.3. Classification (NCBI taxonomy): domain Eukaryota; kingdom Viridiplantae; phylum Streptophyta; class Pinopsida; order Pinales; family Pinaceae; genus Pinus; species Pinus taeda. The sequence continues at coordinate 108,898 of APFE031751266.1, forward strand.
GAGTCGATGATTAAAGTTCAGTTTGTAACAACAAATTCTATAAACAACAATAATCTACCCCTTGGGCTAGTAGCGTTGTCCCTTTTATAGTGGCCAGGCGGAAATACCAAAGATACAAATATTCTTAAGGTAGCAATCCCTTTGATCTGCCATATCATTATCCTTCAGTTATCTCTTTGTCCTCTTGCGCTGATATGGTATATCTTCTTCCTTTTCCTGGCTCATGCGCTCCGATCTGGATTGCCTTATCTGGATGCGGTTCCCTATCAAAGGGACAATAGTTGGTTTTGCCTTGTCTTTTCCTCTAAAATGGCGGTCTTCCCTTTTCTTCATTTTTTGCATAGAGAAAGTTAATAATTAATCATTTTACGTTACTCACAAATCTCTTAAACTTTATCATAATCCTTCATCATATGTCCATCTCATAATGTGAAGAAGTTATGAATTAAAGGAAAAGATAACAAAATAAGTGGCAATTACATACCTTTTCTGATGCTCAAGACACCCCCCTGCTTACCCTTTTTCATGCCCTCATGAAAACATTGTAATTAACATGCAAGGCAGTTAGGGAATAGGCTGGAGAAGGATTCTCAGTCGGTTGTCTACAACCATGAATCCTAGCTAAGATTTCAAAAATATGCCCTGTCTGACCTTCAAGAAATTCATATAAGGCTCTATACCCTGGTGCAGGATACCAAATGATTGGCCTTCAGAACCTACAACCTAACCAAGATGGGCCTTCTCTCAAGATAAGGTTACCATAGATAACCAAGCAGTCAGCAGCTAACTTAAAATTCTCATAATTGAATGGTTCTCTATTTTGGATATTCTGATTAGGATTCTGGTATTGGAATTTGGCTGCTGCTATGGTGAGGTATTTGATGGTTAAGAAGTATTCTACCCTTTGTTGGATGAATGCTGTGTGAATAGGTCCTAATGTTTGGATTAAACCCTAAGTTCTCATTAAGCTCCTATGTTTGTTCCATAATTGCAATGGGTCTCTAGGTTCACCCCTTACCCATAGATCTAATCCATTCTCTTGTCTTTGGAAGACATTGTAGGTTTTAAGCCACTTTATTTGATTAACACCAAAAGAAATAAATGCATGAAGTTGGACAACACCCACAAAAGGGCTAGGGTTATGTTCTGTTTCTCCATCTAACACAAGATTGTGTAAATAAAATTCACATAACAATCGTTGAACTTTCACCCCGTAATGCTTACAACAATTTATGAAATCATCAATGGTTTTTATCTCTATAGGAACTCCTGCCTTGATAGCCTTAATTTTCAATTGTAAATATATTTCCATAAAAAACAAAGCATAGTTCCTAGCGGGTGCCCTACACGGTAGAACATCAGTGTATAGATAACATAAGGTATCCATTTGATTTATAACTGTGTCTATTCTATGGGTTACCTTTTTGACTCGTCCTTCTGCCTTTCGCCATCCATCGAAGGCCTGGCTTTCTGATGCATTGATGTTCTTTAGCTACTGTTGTAACTTCTGATATTTTTCTTGAGGAACAGTTTCCTCTATGAGTTTCTCTATCGTTTGTTGGGCTTGTGCCAAATCTTTTCGCAGAATTACTATCCTCTAGTCATTACCCATCATGAAAATTTTGGGCTAGAGATATATTTCGATCTCCTAATTGTGACATCTAGTCTTTATGGTCTGAGTTTCCTTCTCACAGACTGTTCGGTCTGTCTGGACTTCCTTGTCACAGGCCGGTGTGTTGTCCGTTTGTGCTTCTGCGTTTGCAACAACCAAATGCTGTTCCTTGCGATTCTGAATAACAGGCTTGACTTGAGTCTTCTTGGTCCTTTTCTTATGGGGTTTTTCCTGGGTGGTTGCAAGCTTTGCCCTAGAGGTTCCTTTTGAGTTCGTCCCCATTTTTAAGACTCTTATTTGTTGTCGAATTTGCTTAATTACGTTAAGAAATCTTTGTTGTTCCTTTTGCAATTTTCTAATTTCATCTGTTTTCTTAGAAGGAATAGCCATTTGTTTTCTTAGGCTTGGGTTTTGTACCTCAAGCATTGTACCTTCGCCTTGGCCAATTTCCATGTTTCCTTCTTGGAACACCTCCTTAGTGTTCTATTGATAAGGTTTTTTAGGGGTAGAAACCCTAGTTTGTTCTTATGTCTCCTGGGCAGCTTCTTCTTCTACCTCTTCTTCATCATGCAATTCTTTGGGTGTATTCTAACTAGGAACAAATTGTTCTTGTTCCTCATCCTCGTCACTCTTTTCCCCTGATACACTCTTATCATGAGCAAAGTGATCCCCTTCTTCTTCCTCCTCATCACACATTTCCTCGGATGCACTCTTATCATGAGCAGAGTGTTCTTGTAACCCTTCTTTGGTATGGGGGGTGAGTGGGATGTGAGGTTGGACATACTCTCCCATAATGGCCAAAATTTGGGCCAATTCATCTTCTTGTAGAGGGTTTTGCAGTGGACTTTCATTGTGTTGCTATGTTTCCTCCCCTTCTTCCTGACCGGATTGTTCTGTCTCCTCCTATGGTTCTTATTGATCGTTTTCCTCCAATTCTTCTTCCTTCTCCCCACCTTCAAGTTGTGGGGGTTGTTCATCTTCTGAATCATGTATTTCCACAGGTTGACTAATGTTTCCCTAGGAATTTCTTAGCATACCTCTACTCCTTTCCAATCTGATAGATTGTCTTCGTTTCGGTGGTCTACTCGATGTGCTAGCAATATTTTTCCGTTTTGGGGTTGGCAAGGCCAGTCCCCCATCTTTCAAGAAAATCAATTCTTCCCAACTACTCGGCTGTTGGGCAAGACTGTAACTAACTATCAATCAAATTAAACCATGATGGCTTACTACTAACTCTACATGGTGAGATTTTCTCATGCTTTGGGAAACATCATGTAATAAAAAATTTAAGAACGTAGGCAAATTCATAGCACATTTTTTCTTTAATACGGCTAATATTTTGAGATGGTGTGGTCTTACCATGTTTTTTCTGCCATCGCAAGTGATTTAGCTTTGGATAATTCTCAACAATTCTACCTAAGGCTCTCCCAAGGTTGCTGGCAAGACTCCTTTCCCTTTGACAGTAAGGTTCTGCCCTTTGTCTTGGAAGATGGTTATGGCGTCTTGCAGCCTCACCTTTTTCAGAGTCCATACAGGTCCAACGGCTGGAAGTCTCGAAAATTTAGCAATTATGTCATCTGTGACTGCTATTTGTCTCTCTCTCACCATGGAATGATTTTCTTGCAAGTTCTGCAAAAACTCGATTGCCACCATCTCGTTAGATTGTTGTATACGGTTAGGGTAAGATATCCATCCCGCCCTTGCTAATATTTCTCGTGCAGCGTCAGAGACCGTTAACACCTATGGCTCACTGCGAATTGATCTTCCTCCCATCTTATTCGCACTTAGCACACTGTAAAAACACAGAGACAATGATGGAACAAGAGGATGTTCAATTTTTTAGCTCACTGTTAAGAAAACATAGAGAAGATGATGGAACAATAAGTTGTTCAAATTTTTAACTTACTACTAATTTTTGCAGACCAAAACATGGAAATGGCATTGGAACAACAAGCCATGCATATTGGGAAACACAATACCGTTAGGCTTGCTATTCCCCAGTTTTAGTGAAGTCATAATACCTCCGAATAATGAGCTGACACGTATGCTAGTGAATTATGGAGATCACCTGCACCCCCCTGAAATGTGATAGGCCATCCTTGGCAGTCAAATAAAGGAGCAGCATGGTAAATTGCAATTGTACAGTGGAATAAAGGAACAACGTATGGATATATGACATGTTTAAAAAAATGAGCGGATTACCAAAATCGAGGCGTATGATGAAATCGCTAATAAATATGGAAATGCCGTGATATGATGCGAAAAATGGAGTATAGGACAGCTGACGTGAATAAAAGTTCTTATGCGGTCATTATCCACTTTACTGTCATGATTGATTTGTAAATGATTTTCATGTATCAAAGGTTCGAAAGGGTTATTTAACCTAATCTCATTTGAAATAACTATAAAGATATAAGAGGAAGGGTTTATAATAGTTATTGGTGTATAAGAAATATGACTTCAATACTATCAACAGAGCTCTGTTGCCCACAGGTGTCCATAACCTTGACAGAGTTTCTTATTTCACCCTTTGAACCATAATCCTTTGTGTATCCCTAGGAAAGTGTTGTGCAATGTCAGAATGGAGGCCGTTGTGCTGGCTTAGTAACCAGATGAATCAAAATGCCACTCACGAGGAAGGAGTGAAAGGTGGGCAGGCCAGCTCATGATGAGACCTTCTGTTCCAAGGACTTCTTATTTTTCTGATGCGCCTCTTGGATCATATCCTTGGTGTGGTGGCTATAGTGGGAATGCCACTTCACTTTCTTCCTTATGATCATGATAGGTTGGCTCTTGGTGAGACACCCTATCCTTCATCTGAAAAATCATGTTAGTAATCATATAGATAACATCTTTTTTTTTTCTTCTCTTCTTTTATATAGCACTTCTCCTATTTATATACAGAGGGTGGCTCAACACTCCTTAAGAGTAGGGATGGTGGAATAAGTCTGAACATCTCAATAGAGAAAAATATGCCCTTATTCTTATTCAATAATAGTGATAAAAAAGAATTATGGGGATTTAAAAAGAACCATCATGATAAAAATACTCAATCACATTGGTATCAGTGAAAATAAAGACAACAAAGTGATATAAATAGTTGTGCCCTTTCCTTCTTTCTCTTATCAACTCAAAGAAATTTCTTTTAAAGATAACGATTTTTCTTTGATTTTCTTATTTCAGTATGCTCTAGTTTTTGTATTCTTGCGTAAATGTATAGCTATGCCTTAAATGACCATCACTCACAACAATCCTCTAAATGGTGAAACACATATACACACAAAAATAAGAAAAATTCACTCAAAAAGTATTGTTCTTTAGATAGAACAACTGTCGTTTCTTTGGAGGGACAACAAAAGAATATTTGCACACAAAAACCGCAAGCAAAAAGAAAAAAAACATATCAAAAACTGTTGTTCCTTGAGACAAACAATAGTTGTTCCTTAATTGGAACAGCAAACAAAGTAAGCGCAAACAAAATATGAGGAAATGATGTTCCTTCGGAAAGGAACAACAAAAAAAAAGTGTTGTTCCTTCGGAAAGGAACAGTAGAAAAACAAAAGTGTTGTTCCTTCGAAAAGGAACAACAAAAAACAAAAGCGTTGTTCCTTTGGAAAGGAACAGTGGAAAAACGAAAGTGTTGTTCCTTCGGAAAGGAATAGCAAAAGTGCGGATGTGTTGTTCCTTCAGAAAGGAACATCAAAAACAAAAGTACTATTCCTTCGGAAAGGAACAACAAAAAAGAAAGTGTTGTTCCTTTGGAAAGGAACAAAAAAAATGCAAAAGTGTTGTTCCTTTAGAAAGTAACAGCAAAACGTGAAAGTGGTGTTCCTTCAGAAAGGAACAAAAAAAAGGCGGAAATGTTGTTCCTTCGGGAAGGAACAGCAAAATACAAAAGTGTTGCTCCTTCAAAAAGGAATAGCAAAACGACGAAAATGTTGTTCCTTCGGAAAGGAACAACAAAATGAAAAAGTGATGTTCCTTCAAAAAGGAACAACAAAGTGGTGAAAGTGTTGTTCCTTCAGAAAGGAACAACAAAATGTAAAAAAAAAATGCAGAAATGCAAAAATCTGTATAGAAAGTAATTTACACAAACAGAACAGAAAAAGTTATGTGCAAAATTTAAAAGCAATCAAATTACTTAGTGAACCAAATGCAAGGAAGAGTTCTCTTCCTTAGCCAAGATCTGCATGTCAGAATCTTCCCGAAGTTGCTGGTAGAAGGATTCCCGAGTAAGCGGTTTGTGGTATAGTCGAAATCGGTGGCCATTTGCTTTAAAGGTATGTCCAGATCCATCAATAGTAGTTAAAGTAATAGTGCCATTGTCATGCACTTTCTGGATTTCATAGGGTCCCAACCAACGAGTGTGAAGTTTTCCCGGAAAATCCTAAAACCTGGAATCATATATGAGTGCCCAATCTCCTTCGTGGAAGATTTTATTTTTTATCAAGGCATCATGCCATTTTTCTCTCTGCTGTTGGATTAATGCAGTATGTTGAAGAGCCGAGAGCCTAATTTCATCTAGTTCGTTGATTTGCTGTAGTCTATTAATCTGGGCCTCATTTAAATCTAGACCGAATTCATGTGTTGTACTTAGCATTTGTATTTCGAATTCTATTGGAAAAATGGGTTCCTTTCCAAATACTAGTTGATATGGTGAATAATCGGTGGTGTGTCTCCATGTTGCTCGGTATGCCCACAAGGCTTCCGACAATTTTGTAGCACAATCGCGTCTGTGTGAGGCAATGGTTTTTGTTAATATTGCTTCTATTACTTTATTCATGCTCTCTGCTTGGCCATTTTCCTGTGGGTGGTATGGAGTGGTAATCTTGTGCTGAATATGATATTTTTTAATGTTGCAACAATTTTATTACCTGCAAACTGTGGACCTCTGTCCCTGATTATGTCTCTTTGGAGGCCATATTGCACAAATATTTGGAACATGAAATGAATGATAGAGTCTTCTATAGCTCTTGGAAGTGCCTTTTCTTCAACCCATTTGGTCACATACTCAATTGATACCAAAATATATGCTTTCTCGTCTGATGATGGGTTGATTGGACCAACAAAATCGAGTGCCCAACGCCAAAGGAATTTCGTTGGACTGTCCAGGGCGTCCAGCTCTTTGGCAATTATCACAGGCTTGAACAAATTTCTTCGCGTCTTTGAAGATTGTGGGCCAGTAATACCCTGTTTGCAGAACTTTGTGACCAGTTCTTCAATCTGCGAAATGTCCGCCACATGGTCCGTCATGACAAGTTTTCAGAATGTCAAATATTTCATCTTCATGGATGCATCTTCTGATGTGAATATCTGCCCCTGTATGAAATAGGTAGCCCCCAATCCAAGAAAATCGAGTACTACACTGCACAATCTATTTTTGTTCATTAGGGGTCAGATGTTTTGGTAATTTTCCTACTACTAAATAATTTGAAACATCAGCATATGAGGGTGTCTTGACAGTAACGACGAATAAATGTTCATCTGGAAATTGATCTTTGACTGCTATTGTGTCCATTGGTTTCGACATTCGTGAGAGAAAAACAACTACATGATTCTCTTTCCCAGGTCTATCTTTTATTGTGATGTCGAATTCCTGCAATAGAATCAACCATCTTGTTACTCTACCATTTGTAATTGGTTTATTTGCTAAATGTTTTATGGCAGAGTGATCTGTATATAAAACAAGAAGATATCTAGTGATATAATGCCTAAATTTATTTACAGCATGTGTTACAACTAAAAATTCTTTTTCAGTAACAGTATAGTTTAGCTCAGCAGGAGACAAAATTCTTGCTAATATAATAGATTGCATATGATTTTTTGTCTTCTTCATGCCCAAGGACTGCTCCAATAGCTGTGTCTGAAGCATCTGATGAAATTTGAAATGGCAGGTCCCAATTTGGGCCTCTAAGCACTGGGGTTGTTGACACAAGATTTTTCAGATCCTCAAAAGCATGGTCACATTTATCTGTGCAAACAAAATAAACATTCCCTGTTAGTGCATATAGAGGTGCAGCTATTTGAAAAAAATGTTCTATAAATCTCCTATAATAAACAGAAAATACAAGAAAATTGTGTACCTCTATCTGTGTGGTAGGAGTAGGTATTAACAAAATTATTTGAATTTTAGCCGGATCTACTTGTATTCTAGCTGCTGAGATATAATGACCTAGGATGAGTCCTTCAGTCATCATCATATAGCACTTTTCATGGCTCAAGCAGAGCCTGGTGGCGATACATCATTGCAGCACCTTTTCCCATGTGTCTAGTGCTGGGTCGAAATCATCTCCATATGGTGTGAAATTAGTATACTTCGAGCCCTTCATTTATTAAATATGAAAAGATGCTAAGGATAGCCCTTTGAAAAGAGGTGGGGGCATTGCATAGGCCAAAGGGTAAGACTTTGTAGGCAAACGTTCCCCAAGGATAGGTAAAGGTAGTTTTGTCCTGGTCTTTAGGGGGAATCTTAATCTAATTATACCCACTGAACCCTTCCAAGAAAGAAAAGAATTTCTTTCCTGCTAATGTATTTAATACTTGGTCAATGAATGGAAGGGGAAAGTGGTATTTCTGGGTTCCTTTGTTTAATTCTCTATAATCTACACAAATCCTCCACTTTCCATTCTTCTTTGGCACCACTACTAGCGGAGAGACCCATTTGCTATTGGAGATTGGATAAATAAATTTTACATCCAAAAGTTTTTGTCATTCAACTTTCACGATGTCTTTCAGGTGAGGGTTAAGTCTTCATTGGGGTTGGCGAATAGGCCTCACATCCTTTTTTGTATAAGTGTGGTGGGTACATAGCTGGGGATCGATTCCCTTCATGTCCGAATAATCCCATGCAAAAGCTTCCTTGTATTTTCTCAGTAGTTGGACCAGCTTCTCTTCTTGTTCAAGAGTCAGGTTATTATTGATGTTTAAGGTTTTTCCTGGCTCAACCTCTATAGTTTTGCTATTTGAAACAGTGGTAGTAGGTATTGTCTGGTCATGAGTGTCTTTGAGAGGATATTCTTCTAGTTCATTGTCAAATGCTGCCTCTATCCTATGACATTGTACGTGGGATTTGGATTTAGCTTGGTTAATGAAGTTGTTAATAACATCATGCTCTGTTTGATATTTGAAATCGAGGGCACCTTTTATGGTTAATGGGGATCTAATGTTTTCAGTGAGGTATGATACAAGATGCTTGTTAGTTTTTATTATTGTTACTTGGCTGGGTTGGAGGGTATAGGGATAGATTCTTGATGTTACTCCCTCTAGTTATGGTCATAGTGCCTTGTCGACAGCCAATGTAAGTATCAGTGGTCGCAAGCCAAGGTATGCCTAAAATTAATGGATGTCAATCGAGTCAGTTTTTGGGGTTTATTATCAAAAAGTTGGCAGGATATTCCCAGGGATCAATGGATACCATGACATCATGTAGTGTGCCTTCTAGCCTAACCACTGATCGGTCAACCTGTTCTAATAAGGTGGAAATTGGTTCTACTAATGTAATGCCCAGTTTTTGACAAGTTTTGGTTGTTAAAATATTAATTGCAACCCCTAAATCAACTAAGGCATTAGAGAAGGTTGTCGATTGATTTGTACGGTCACTATTGGATTTCCTGGGTCTTCATATTTGATGGGTTCTTCTCTTCCTGATAACAGATCAGATAGGGTACCAACTACTTGGACTGTTGGGTTATTTGTTATTCTCCTCCTTGGTTTTTTTTTACATAGTTCTTTGATGGCATTTGCATATATTGGGATATCTTAGATAGCTTGGAGGAGTGGGATTTTTATGTACAAATTCTTTAGTTCTCCCAAATATCAAATTCAGGATGTTCTATAGGGTGTGGTATGATTAATCGTTCTGGGAATGGGGGAGAAGATGTGGTTGCTTGGTCATGAGTTTGTTGTCTGACCACATCTTCTTCTTGTAATGGTTGTTCTACGAGTAAATTATTTTCAACTTTAACATTTTTATCTCCCTCGGTTTCTATAATGCACCCAGACCTTAATTGAAAATCGTTGCACTCCCTTAGATCAGTTTCTAGTTCTAGTGTTTCAATTATTTGAACAGATTGAACTCGTTTGTTATTTGGATTCGGGTTGGGTTGGGCTGGGAGTTGCGATCTCAAGTTGGACTGGGGGTTTTGTTGTAGTGTTGGCAGTGTAGGTTGAGGGAGAGGAATGGTTCCTACTGGCTGATTCATCGGTCTTTGCCAGTTTGTTTGCCAGGCCTGACTCTGCGAAGTGGGAGGGGACCATTGTGTTGGATACACATTCTTTTGCCAATATGCTGGAGTATAGGGAAAATTTGGCCAATTAGATTGGCTTGCTTGATTTAGACATGGTGCTGATGAAGGAAATGGTTGTTGTGACCAATTTGAGAAGGGAGGTTGATTTTGCCACATTGTATTGTATTTCTGAGCATTATATTGCGAAGGCTGGAAAGAAGAAGATGGATCGGGGAACATACCTAATTGTCACGGCTGCCATTGACGGCGTTGATTAAGTAGGTATACTGGTTCTGGTTCTTCTTCTGCTTCTTTGTATACTGCTTTCAAACTAGGAAGTGAGGGGAAGCTCTCTGTAGTGTGGTCTTTTGTACAAATGGCGCAAACTTGAACTGCATGTAATGGGCACTCTTTGTGGCTATGTTTCTTTCTGCATCTAGGACAGAATATTGCCAGATTTTTCTCTGCTTCTGCTTGTTTCTGTTTCGCTTGCATAATATCGAGCTATGTTGTCAGAGTCCCCAATATATCAGTTTTGAAATTTTCTAGTAAATTTCCAATTTCTACGTGAGTTACTCCTTCTCTAGAGATCTTGTCCCTTGTAAACCTATCATGTTCTGCTGGTTTTAACCTTATGCTGCTTCATGAGCTCTTGATACACAAATCAATGATGTTAGCAAAATCTTCTTGATAGATGTCTCCTTTTCCCATAATATTCAATGTTTCAATCCATTGTTCCTTCATACCTTTAATTAATGTTGTTTTTAATACATTTTCAGGTAAGGGTAATGACGCATAAGGAGATCTTTGAAGATTATACTGAAAACGTTCAACATATTCTTCTAATGTCTCATTAGGTCTAGCTACCATCTGAAATATTTCATCCTTTAATTCTCTAGACCTACAATAATCTTGGTATTTCTTCAGGAAAGCACCTTTCATCTAATCCAAGTCATTTATAACACCTCCACCCAACCCCATAAACCATCATAAAGAAGCTCCCTTTAATGTAGAGGGAAATAGTTTCAACTTTTTGGGATCGATGGTATAGTCATATCCCCTGCACAACACATCGAATTCAAACAAAAATACATTTGGGTCTTCCGATGTTAGGCCATGGAATGTAGGGATGTGCTGGAGAGGGATTGCCTTCATAGGTGCATTAACTGCATTATCTACAATGGGATATTGTGATGTAGAGGTTTGGGGGGTTTGCTTGTTCTGGGCCATTTGGTCAAATATGTGCCAATAACCTTCCAGGATTTATAGGAGGGTATTCCTAGGCTATTTAGACGGAGCAGGAATGGCCTTAACAACACTTCCTTTGTCTGGGATGATGAGAGCTCCTAATGTCTGGGGGGATTTTTGCTCTTGAGGTTCTTCATTGTGGATGATTTTTACAGCACTTCCCTTATCTGGGCTGCTTAGTGGTTGAATTATTCCAAGAGGAGATCTTGGTTCTTCAGTTTCCCCTGTTCCTCCTCTCCCTTCGTGGAGATTACTAAGGTTCCCTTCTTGCAATGATTTTGGGCTAGAGTTCTCAATTTCTTGAAAATCTTGCTCCTCAGTTTCACTATACACCTCAACAAAGGCTATAGATGGTGATCCTGTGGCCTGCAGGGAACTAGTAGGTTGTCTAGAAGTAACTTTTCTAGGTCCCACTGAAGGCTGAGATTCTATTTTTTTAAGGATTTCGTCTATAAAGGTCGATCGACCAAGGGTCACCAGCCCCTTAGCTTTATCAAGCTTGGGTAGTGGTTTAGGATTCTTTGCAGGCTTTTTCTGCTTAGTCATGCACTCAAATCAAATGCTGATTTTTACCCAAAATAATAACAAATCTATAGGAAAGTGGGTGGGGGAGCAGGGCTGTTACATGCTCCGTATGCAGGTTCTTACCTTCCATTTTTAAAACCCAAATCTCTCCTAGCAGGTACTTACACTACTCTCAATAGAAACAAATGGCTACACTCTTCCCTAGCAACGACACCAAAATGTCGAGCAGTAAAAAGGGTCTTTTTAACCTCTATTTACCCTACATTAATTATCAATCCAGGTACGATTTGTTATCTCAAGAGTGTACTCAGTCTGAGGTAGTCACTTGTCAAGAGTAATGCTAGTAGTATAGTGCTTCCACAAAAGTAAATAAATGCTGGAAACAAACTCTAAATGTAATGGAAAGAAATTGAAATTCTTTGTAACTAAATCATTCATTTAAGAAACTGCAGCACTCATCAGTCAAGGGTGTAGTAATGATAACTCTTCCCTTTGTAAATTGATGCAAATGAAAAACAATTAAAGAGAAGATCTCCAATCTAGGAACCAAACAGCAATAGTCAATGTTCACTTCAGTTGCAGATCGTTCTGTTCACACCAAAGAAATTACTTGAAATGATAGTTCAATTAACAGAAAAAGGAACAAAAACTAATCTATGGAAAATATTAAACAACAAGGCTCTAATTTACAGGAATGAATTAAGCAGTGATCGTAATCTAAAGGAACTACGAAGCAATCTTTAACTAGGAAATGATTTGAACAACAAACCAAGAATGGAACAACAAACTTAAGTAAGTCTACGAAATATTGAACAACAAACTGAATCAAATGTAAACACACAACAAACTAAATCAAATGTTAACACTCAGTGAATCTATAATGATAGAAACAGTAATATGAGTTTATCATAATAAATATTAACCACAGTTATGAAGAAATAGTAATTGTAGTTGCAACAGAATGGCAATCCAAATGAACAACAATCACACTTAGAGGTAAACCATAGCTCAATAAACAACAATACCGATCTGTAAATGCACAACAATGTTACTCTATAAACGAAGAGTAATGTTAATTTATAAAGGAACAACAATATTACACAGTAATATCAATCTATAAAGGAACAAAAATGCAATACGATTTCAGAATGAACAACATAACATTTCAGTTACAGAAGATAACCTTACTATTCAAATACAAATTAAATATAATAGAGCCAATAAATGAAATAACAAGGAACAACATATTACTGAACGAAACAAGTAAAAGAAATCAAACCACAAATGACTTGGAATTGGAAACTAATGGTACAGAAAGCAAGTGATCCACTATGGCTAGGCCCTTAGCCTCCAGGGACGCACTGCTGTGGTTACTCCAAAATCAAAGACGGAACAACAACAAAGTTTATGTATTGATCATGAAAACAGAGTTACAACAATCGTTGTTTAAAGAGAGTCGATGATAAAAGTTCAGTTTGCAACAGCAAATTCTATAAAACAACAATAATATTCCCCTTGGGCTAGCAGCGCTGTCCCTTTTTATAGCGGCCAGGCGGAAATACCAAAGATACATATATTCTTAAGGTAGTGATCCCTCAGGATCAAAGGATCATGAGGAATTCGCCATATCATTATCCTTCAGTTATCTCTTCGTCCTCTTGTGCTAATATGGTATTTCTTCCTGCTTTTCCTGGCTCATGCGCTCCGATCTAGATTGCCTTGTCTGGATGCGGTTACCTGTCAAAGGGACAAAAATTGGTTTTGCCTTGTCTTTTCCTCTGAAATGGCGATCTTCCCTTATCTTCATTTTTTGCATAGAAAAACGTAATAATTAGTCATTTTACATTATTCACAAATCTCTTAAACTTTATCATAATCCTTCATCATATGCCCATCTCATAATGTAAAGAAGTTATGAATTAAAGGAAAAGATAACGAAATAAGTGGCAATTATGTACCTTTTCAAATGCTCAACACCTATGGATAGAAGTTCGAATGGATAGAAGAATGTGCAGATATTTTTAAGCAGTTGAAGCAGTTGTTGACCAATGCTCCAATCCTTAAGATTGCAGATCCGGATAAAGAGTCTGTAGTGTGTATAGATGTATGTAAAAGAGGACCTGGTGGAGTCCTTATGCAGGAGGGATAGGTGGTGTGGTATGAGTCCAGGAAGTTGAATGAGCACGAGAAAAACTAGATGATTCATTATCTTGAGTTGGCTACTATTATTCATGCCTTGAAGATGTGGAGGCATTATCTTCTTGGCATGAGATTTGTATTGATGATCGATCACAGTGGGTTGAGATACTCGTTTCACCATCTAAATCAAAAGACCAGGAAAGCTAGATCGTTGGATACCCTTAGAGTGTTTGAATTCAAGATTAGATATATTAAGGGAAAGGAGAACTGGGGTATAGGTGAATCATATAGAAACTAAGAGCTCTTATGAGACAGAGTTACAGGATACGATCTTGTAGGCAAGACAGTGAGATGACAAGTATATGGAGAATATGCATAGATTACAGTAGAATACAGGTACATGTACGTGTAGGTGTAGATATAGGTACAGGTGTAGGTACAGGTACAAGTATAGGTATAGGCAATTAGGATGTAGAAAATTGCCTCACGGTAGATGGTTTGGTGAGGTTAAGGGAAAGGATATATGTGTGAGATTGCAGTGAACTCAAGAATCTTATCTTGAGGGAGTTTCACATCAAGCCATACTCGGGTCACCCAAGTGATGAGCCTCTAAATGAAGCATAAATTAAGGCCCATGCCTCTAAATTAAACAATAACTTAAGGATTATGGCCATAATTCAGCACATTAAGCCTCTCTTTTTGCATTAGATAATTTATTTTTAACTTTAATATATTCATTAGGAAGGTTTATGAATAATTGAATATTTGTGCCTAATATTATTTATTTTTTGTGGAATATTATGAGAATATTGGGCAGATTATGAGGAGTTGGAAGAGATAATTTAGGGACTTGTTTCCTACAATTGGAGGATCAATAATAAATAATAAGTCAACAAGATATTATGGAGTTATGGCACAAATTGTGGAACTCCAATGATTGAGAAAATCTAAAAATGTGTTCCATCAATCAAGGGGACTAGATCCACTAATCAAGGTATTTTGGTGGGGAAAGCTTCATCCATCCATGGGGAATGATTCCTAATCATTTCGTATAAGTACCAAGTCAAATTTGCCTCTAGGGGGATTTTTTTCATTAGTGTTATTGTAGGTTTTAACCCCGTACAGAAATTACCTGCATACGAATTCGAAAACACATAAAATAAACAATGCGAGAGCATAACACATAAAACACATATACACAGAGATTTTTCCTTGGATCCCAAAACCGGGACTACCAGCTTGATTTTTCATTATGTTCATTTCAATGTTATAATACATATTTATACATGTCGAAGCATCCAATACCATGGACCGAAAACCATCACGTCTAAAACCGTGGAGTGAAAAACCATCGCATCCAAATAACATGTGCGAAATTCATGCACAAAACCATAGGTGGGTCCGCCCAACCTAACATAGGGTCCAAAACCAAAATTTTCTAGGGTGTTGCCCTGGACCCCATAAAGTGGGGTTACGAGTACACCT
>APFE031751283.1:0-11351 GCA_000404065.3 Pinus taeda
CCATTCCATATACTACATTAAGATAACTTCTATCTAAAACTACATAATGGAAAACTATTTCTAAAACTACATAATGAAAATATATGCCAAATGAAGCTTTATTCCATCATAACTTGGATACAATGCTCTAAGAGTCCTCTCTTTGGAATGGAGGAGGTACTCCTATTTATACAAGAACTATGATAACAACCTCATAAATGCAAACCCACTATTCTCTCCTTTGACCCACATATTTCTCAACCAATGGTGACACACAACCCTATCCTCCATGATCTCCTCCATAAGGTCCATGATCTTCTCCATGAGGTTCATGATCTTTTCAAATTCGAATTTGAGCATAGAGTGCCACATAAGGATGCCTTGGAAGCTTCCTTTGTACCTACACATGTCAACAAACTCATTCTAATTGTTAGGTATAAGTCTAAGCATATTATTTTCTAAGTTTTAGCCATAAATTCACTTAAAAATGTTAAGAATTAATAAACTTTGGAAAAGCATAGTTATGAGGTAAACATAATGATATGGAGGTGGAATGGAGGTGACATGAAGGTAAAATGTGAAGATATAAGTGAATAATGGAGTGAAAATAGGGATGATTTTGAGGCCCAACAACTTCAGTTTTTGGCCACGCTTAATCTGCTAGACTTGACTAAGCTAAGAAATGATCCAATTAGGTACCATCCGACTTGGCCTCCAGTCCTAACCAAACTTCTCTCGGATATTTTGAAATTCGAAGGGAAGAATGGTGAAGATCCGGGCGACCATGTAACCACATTCCGTTTATGGTGCTCATCCAACTCCCTGATCGATGATTCGATTAGGTTGAGGTTATTTTAGTGCACCTTAACAGGGAATGCAACTAAGTTGCATATAGAGTTGCTAGGGGACACCTTTACTTCTCTCACTGATTTGGCTAACATTTTCTTAAACCATTTTCAATTGCCTGTCCGTTATGAAGCCGGAACTGAGCTTCTGGCCAATTTCCATAAGGACACGGCTACTCACATTTATGATCATATCTAGGAATGGAGACAGAAAAAAAGGCTCATCAAAGCTGAAATTCCACCTAAATTTTGTCTCGACTAGTTTTTAAAATCATTACAACCAGAGATCTCCAAGGATGTTTCTATGTCCAACGTTTATTCCGAAGAGCAGGCTATATTTCACACCCAGTAGTTAGAACTGATATATTCTGAGTCTAGGACTCTTTAGAAAATCATACTTGATGCTCCTCGATCCACGGTTAATGTAGCCAATCCGAAGCCAAGCCCTCACAGTGATGGTATAGTTGGATCGGTTGATGCAAGTACAGTGAACCTTTTGAACCAATTGTAGTAGTTGTCTCTACAAACTGCCTCTTCTAATTAGGCTCCACCGTCTACTCCTTCACCTTCCCAACCTTCTTCCCTAAACGTCATCCAGGCCTCTAACACCAAAGGAAATCAACAATCTAATGGGAAGAAGAAGGGACAAGGTAAAAATAAGAATCAGGAAGGGAAGGGTAATGCAAACCAGCCCGACAATGGTGCCGATGAGGGTAGAAAAGAGTCTAAGAAGAAAGTTAAATTTCCATGCAAGTTGTGCAATGGAGATCATTTGACTCATCTCTGCTCGAAAATTCAAGATGCTCAGTGCTTGTTAGTGCAGAAAGGGTCTTCTAGCTCCCAAACTGTCTTAACTAACCCTTTCCCCCAAGGGCAACAGTTGGTTGCTGATGCAAACTCAAACCCTAGTACCTCTACAGGGGGCAACCAAGAAGGGGACAATTCCTCAAATGTTTCATGATGATTTCTCATGTCAATGTGGCTACATGGTCACATGATTATGGTGAAGCAAAAACATCTAAGGATAAATCTATTCCTAGAACTATGAATCCACTTCATATTAAGTGACCCTCTTTCAAGTCTATTCCTCAGATACCGAAAGGTTCCTCCAAGCGCATGACTATTAACCCTAATTCTAGGGCAACCTAAAACTACTCGATTGTAGAAGATCTTGCTCAAAGTCCTTGCACTATGTCTGCTTTAGAGGTACTCCAGTCATGTCCTCCTCAACGAAATGCTTTGATTTCAGTGATCAGGTCAGTAGATCCAAAAAATTCTTTAGTGCTCACTTTTGATATGCTCAATGTCAAAAAGGGACTTCCTCATCATATGGATTTTCAAATAAAGTCTACTTACCAGAAAACTAATATTTTCGAACAGTTGTAGATGAGGAAGCTTCCACATGCGTAATGTCTATGTCATGTTGGAAGGCCATTGGATCGCCTTCAGTTGTTCCTTCACCCACTCTCTTGATAGCAATTGATGGACATTCTCATAGGCCACACGGGATTTTCCCAACCTTTCCTATATGTGTTGGAGGAAAGGTCGTTAATATTGAAGTAGAAATCATTGATGCCAACCTAGATTACAATCTCCTCTTAGGGAGGAATTGGATTTATGAAATGGATGCCATAGTGTCATCTTTATTCTGCATCCTCTGTTTTCCTAATGAGGGGAGAATTGTTAAAGTTGATCAATTGGATTATTCTCCAGGTGACCCTCAGGCAACTTCAGATTCTATGATTCCATTGGTTGATAACCCCTACCAACCTATCGAGAATTTAGGAGTTGGGATGTACTCTTCATTAATGGGTATATTTGATCTTCCCACTCCTATAGCTAAAATCAATGCCATTTCATCCTCCAAGGAGTCTTCACAGGAAGAGTTCTTTCGAACTCATTATTTTTCAGACCCTTGGACCTTACATTCGCCTACAACCAATTAGATGAAGGGTAGGATGGCAGAATGGCATTCCCCATGTCTGTAGCAGAGCTTAGATATCAATCGATTGTTAACTTTGTAGACAACCATCCTATTCCTTTTTCATAGGAGTTAGATGGTGATGTGGCTCCAGCTTGGACACTTGACTCTACTTCTACTATGGATTTCTTAGATACGGTTTTACCATCTAAGGAAGTGATTTTAGAAGTGATGATGGGTGTAGATCGACCATGGGAAGATTTACATCATCATTCATATTTTCTTCCTCCATTGCAGGAAGTCGAATCGAAGTTCTCCAATCTTCTTACTAGCGATGTTTGTATGATTTCAAACCCTTTGGCTCCAATACACATACGTGCCGAAGGTAATATGTCAGTCATTTCAAAAATCATACCAATAAACATCTCTAGGAACCCTAATCTGATAAAAAATGTCTTCATCAAAGCCGAGTGTTCCCTTGAAGAGATTCAAATTTACACCGACCTATTTAAAGAGTTTTGGGATGTATTCACTTGGTATTATGAAGAAATTCTTGGTATTGATCCCTCCATCATTCAGCATGAGATCAAGACATATGAAAATGCCAGCCGATTCATCAGAAGCTTCAGCCGATCAATCCTAGGAAATAAGCAGCTATTAAAGCTGAAGTAGAAAAGTTTCTCAAGGCGGGTTTCATACCCCGTTCCTCTAATAGACTGGGTTTCTAATCCAATCCCAGTTGATAAAAAACAAGGAATGATTTGAGTGTGCATTGACTTTAGGGATTTGAACAAAGCTTGTCCGAAAGACAACTACCCCACACCTTTTATTGATCATATAGTTGATGAATGTGTGGGTAATGAGATTTTCTCGTTCATGGATGAATTCTCTGGTTATAGTCAAATATCTATTCATCTGGAAGACCAACATAAGACAACTTTCATTTGTCCCTGGGGTACCTTTGCATACAAAAAGATGCCTTTTGGTCTTAAAATGTTGGAGCTACATTTCAGCGGGCCATGTCTTATGCTTTCCATGACATCAAGCATGTCATCAAAGCATACTTAGATGATTTAGCTGCTCGTTCTCAAAAGAGAATTGATCATCCTAGTCACCTTTGGTTAGTTTTTGAGAGATGTCGATTTTACAAGATCCGATTGAATCCAAACAAGTGCGTTTTCGCAGTTACATCTGGTTGGTTGTTAGGGTTCATTGTATCAACTGAAGGGATTCGAGTTGATCCCTTCAAGGTTGAGGCAATAATTCAGTTGCCTCCCCCATCTTCCATCCGACAACTTCAAAGTTTCCAAGGAAAGGTAAATTTCTTGAGATGGTTTATAGCAAACTACATTGAGATAACTAAAGGATTTTTGCATTTGCTGAAGAAAGGAGTTCCATTTTTATGGGATGACTTTGCACAATGATCTTTTGATGCCTTGAAGTAGGCATTAATCTCTGCCCCACTTTTGAGTCCACCGGATTATGGTAGAGATTTCCTTTTATATCTTGCAGCAACAGAATCAACCATAGGTATGGTTCTGGTTCAAGAAGATGATGCTCTCACGGAGCATGTGATTTACTACTTGAGTCGATGCTTGGTAGGCCCTGAACTACACTATTCTCTGGTTGAGAAATTGGCCTTGGCAGCTGCCCATGTTGTCCAGTGGCTTCGTCATTATCTTCTGCTACGCAAAATGTTTGTCTTAGAGGTGGTCAATCCTTTCTAATTTGTCCTCAGTAGGCAAGTGATTGGGGCAAATAAAATTGATGGATTGTTATTTTACAAGAATTTTATCTCAAGTTATTGTCAGCCAAGTCTAAGAAGTCATTGGTTTTTGCAGAATTAATTTCTAAGTTGCCTTTTGAAGAATATATTGTTTATGAGGAAATTTTCCCAAAAGAACATCTATTCCTCATCTCTTCACAAGATCCTTGGTATGGAGATATCATCATCTATCTCTAGACTTCGAAGTCCCCCCCTACTTCCTCCAAGGATGAACATTGAAAATTACGTCACCTTGCTAAGAAATATGTCATCATTGGTGATACATTATATCGTTGAGGGGTTGTTTCAATCCTTAGGCATTGTTTAAATTTAGAGGAAGAAAAGTCTGTGATCAACGATTGCCATAGTGGAGCTTGTGGTGGTCATCTATTGAGGCTTGCTACAGCCCATAAGTTCTTGTGTGTCAGTTACTTTTGGCCTTTGATTTTCAAAGATTGTATTGAAGCAGTCAACCATTGCCACCCTTGTCAAGTCTATACTCGGAAGATGTGCACCATCTAGCTCCTCTTTTCCCTGTTATCACTATTGGTCCTTTTACAAAGTGGGGCATTGACTTTACCACTTGTAATTCGCCTTCAGTGATGAATCAAAAGTACATTATAGTGGTCGTAGATTACTTTATGAAGTGGGATGAGGCCATGCCTACTTATAAAAACAATAATGAGACAACAACATTATTCCTCGTCAATCAGATTATTTCACGTTTCGGTATCCCGAGAGAGATTGTCATTGACCATGGAAATCATTTCTAGAACCAACTGATGACCAAATTGGCTCTTAAATTGGGCTTCCAGCAGGTGGATTCATCTTCGTATTATCCTCAGGCCAATGGGCAAGTTGAAGCCGTGAATAAATCCCTCAAGACGATCCTGCAAAGGACAATTGACAAAAATTGCTCCAATTGGCACATCATGTTGTACCTGACTCTCTGGGCATACCGAACCTCAGTAAAGACTGCTACCAATTTTACACCTTTTCAATTAGTTTACGAGCTGGAATCTATTTTTCCTATTGAATGTGAAATTCCATCTCTTAAGCTAGCTATTGAGCTTCTTCTAGAGACCCCTAGTCTCGAAGAGCGCCTTGTTCATTTGGAACATCTTGATGAGCAGCGTCGAGATGTCGCCATAATAAACGAGGCCCATAAGAAAAGGGTTAAAACTCAGTATGAAAAAGCTGTCTGTCCTCAAGTCTTTTCTGAAGGCGACCTTATCTTGGTTTATGACCAAGATAAAGACACCTTGGGGGCAGGCAAATTCAATTCTATGTGGTATGGTCCCTTTATAGTAAAATGATTTTTAGGAAAAGGGGCTTATGAATTATTTGATTTTGAAGGGAACAAGTTGGCGGAGCCCCGAAATGGGCTCTACCTCAAGAATTATTTTTCTTAGGTTACAACTGAGCAATGGCTTCTTTGTATATTTTGTATTTCTGTACATATTTTGTCGGGAGTTTTTGTGATATCAACACTTTTTTGATCTACTTTGTCAGATGTTGATGGATGACTTGGTCTATTTCAGATTCGTTGATGGTGCTAGTCGACACACTCGGAATCTCACTTCCACAGCTTGGGTGATTTATTATCCATCTAGTCAGTTGATGGGTCAAGGGGAGTATCTATTGGTTCTACTTCAAATACTATTGCCGAATATACTACCGTTATTAATTTACTATCAAAAGCTATTTCTTATGGAATTGATTCGTTGGTAGTGTATCTTGACTCACAACTGGTAGTGTCACAATTAAATAACATTTATCAGGTTCGGGATCCTTATTTATATCACCAATTTTTTAGAGTGAGGGTGTTGCAAATATCATTTGTTTATATTACTTATTTGCACATTCCATAATCTAAAAATTCATTAGCAGATTCTATCTCTAATCAAGCATTAGATTGGCATATCAATCATTCATCAAGTTAGAAACAAACATCAAAAATTTGGAACTATCTAATATATATATATATATATATAGCATAAAGCTACCCGTGTGTACATAAAGTGTTCGAAAATAATATACAAAATCGGGACTAAATGCCCATAATCTTGTCCAATCTATCTATCGACCCAGCTCAGGATGAGCGGCTAAGAAGGTGACTACTGTGTTGGCCACACACCGAAGTATGCGAACCTAGTCTCATGGTACTCCTACCACGCGACGCTACATCTCCTCAGGTAGGTCTTCTACGGCAACCATCGGTACCTGGTGAGTCAATCTCACCAAGTTTCTTTGGACTGCATATAACACCCTCTCTATCTCAGCAGTCGCCTCTTCGGCACCTCTTCCGCGACGCCTGTGCCACAGAAATCCATCTAGTCTTACTGGACCCACATCTGAAACATGATCATAATGTCAATATTTTAATCCCACCAAAAAATATTTCTAAGTTCATTTTCATATTTAAAAAACATAAAAAAAAAATCTTAAAAATTGATAAAAACTTAAATAATGGTTACCTATCTCTCCCCATGCTACGTTTGGTGGTAGCACCAAGTCTGGATCTCCTCTAAAATCCATGCTAGCATAGGGATAGTCGTCCACAGCCATGATTTGTTTTTTCCACCAGGAGAAGAATTCATCATCAAAAGTAGTCCTTGGCACATCCCTGCCTCCAAGGCGTTTCTTCAAATTGGCCCACCTACCCATCCGAGGATCTTGGGGGCTACTGATAGAGACTGATACCTTGGGACGTAGCCCAGGCACCTTCTCAAAGAAGAAGGAGCATAAAATAGTCCCATATCTGAAATTTTTGGTCTAACCTTTCTGAATGGAGGACAAATGGCTCTTCATATTGGTAAGAAGAGGTGTACACCAATCAAAAACAATGGTGAGGAACTCCATGGCCAAGCTCATGGATACTCATGAAGCTTGGTGTAATGAGGCTAATCCGTTTATCCTGGCGATGGTGAATAGTAGAATCCTCGTGAAGTTCTCCACATGTTTTATTGGAATCTGACTTCCAATTTTTTTTGGATGCCCAGGACAGTAAATGTGAATGTAGTCTTCCACTGAAAGACTACCTCGTGTCCAGCCAGTCGAATGTACAACTTCTCCTCTCTAAGAGAGACCAGTGATAAAGTAAACATCCTCCACCTCTATCCTCAGAGGCATTTGATCAATCATAAATGCATCATCTTCGACACTCCAATAGTGGATTAGCATTTCAAGCAAACGAGTGTTGGCTTTCATGTTGGTCATTTTGAAAAATTTCAACAAGCCACATCCCCTTAATGCATCTAAAGCCTGTAGATCATTCATAACTTCATTATCAATTGTTGTATGCTCCCTCTCTCTCCATGTGACTGTCATCCTGAAAGAAAATTGAGTTTCAATTGTTAGATTTTTGTGTTTAAATTTCAAACCGCATATACGCAGGTTCCTTTTACACACAGTCGTGTGTAGGACCTTCGTATATGCGGGTTGATAACATCCAACCCGCGTATATGCTGCATTGAATTTTTTAACATAAATTCCTACGGTCAAACCTTAATAAAAATGTCTAAAAACAATCATAAAGTAATGCAAGCTTGAATTGGGGGTTACCTGATGATTTTGATCCAATTTGAACGGTCCAATTCTTTGCAGGCAAGTTTTCTCTTTTTACTCCACATCTTTTGCTCTCAACACAAATGGCACAAATGGTGAGTCAAAAGGTCATTTTATAACTTTGAAAATGTCAAATTTTCTCAAAACTTGATTTTTTTCGTCTCATGAATCTTTTAACTTGTGAGCTTGGATTGCCAAGAATAGGTTGTTTTTTCAGAGTATTATGGACGTTCTTCGAGATTTCATATCAGTTCCATGACCGTTGACCCATCATGGCACGTATCGTTTACTCACTGGCATATAGGTTAGGGAAACCATTTTTTCCGTTGCATCTTGCATACTAGCCTCCATTTGTCGAGACACTAGCCATAGGGTCTATCCCATCATGTTGTGGTTAGTAAACCATTTTCACTCACTGTTTTTTTAAATCATGACACAATGGTAGAGCCATCCTTTACATGGGCATTGTAGTTAGCACCTCACTGACATTTGTTGCCCATGTTGTTATATTGAGTAGGCTCGGGAGTCCTCTTTAGTCCCACCATGACTTGTGCGTTGAAGACTCATTTCTCTGGCCTTATACCCTAGAGGCTCCTTTGTGTTGAGTTGTACTATTGCATTGCATTTTGACTATTTGCACCTTTTGGCCTTGAACCAGCTTCACTTGGACTCATGTTTAAGCCATTTATTTGACCATGTCTTCTGCAAACTCAAACGTGCAATCACTTAGCTTCTACAACTTGACACACCCTTTGATCCATGGAAGGAACATCTCTTTGAGTGTCCTTGACCAGTTTCGCCTCCCTTCATTGAGCGTAGGATTGTTCCCATCCTAGGAACTAGATCATCTTTTTCACTGTAATATAGCATTCTTTTATTCTTTTTCCAGCTTAAAGAAAAAGACAAAAAAATTATATATTCCAAAAAGAGTGGGAACGAGACAACATTTCCATATATTGTTGGCAACTAGAGTCGGTTGTGTCACCCTTAAACAAAGCACTCAAAATAAAGTCTGTCCTCCATTTTGGGCAGGATTTAGTTTGACTTAGGTACGCTTTAACCTTGTTATTGAGTTAGTTCTCCTCCGATTGGTTATATCTTCCAATCATATGGAGATTTCGTTCGTGCCTCCTGCATGACAAACGTATACAGAGTTATCATATGCTGCCACATAGTCATCATTGAGTCGTGATTTTTTTCAAGGGATGTAAGCTTGAGTCAACCTCTCTGCGGTGTCTCTTGAACTTTTTTTCAGGCAGCCATCCATGGTTGTCAGTGTCTTGTTTGTCATCACATCAGTTATATTGGTCCTTTGCTCGTGCTGGTTTGAGAAGGTCTCCATTGACTTCTTGTTGGCAGGTCTTGTCCTAATCTATGATGACATATTTCTCTGAGGGTGGTCTTAGAGGCGCACCTTAGCCCTATTTTCATTATTGATAGGTCACCTTGTTCTTAGCATCAATCAGTATCATGGGTCTTTGACTGAGTGGTTTCCCTTGTGTTCGACATCAGCTTTCATTATCACACATTGGGATTCGTGCAATGCCTTGGCTTCCATTTGACCCTATTGGTGGATTCCTCGCCTCTGTGTCAACTTTCATTATTGGTTGGTTCAGAGGGTTCTGACCCAAAGCCCTAGGGGACTTATTCCCGTAACAATGACCAAGAAGCAGCAAGTGGAGGTTGTTGATCTAGACTTCTCCCAAACTCATGCATCATAGTGTTGTGTCTTGTTAGGCTTTCAAGTTGTCTCTACCTTATTTTGTCTTATATGGGTACAAGTGTAAAATGTAATATTATTTGTAATCATGTTTTAATTGAAATTCCAAGTGTCAATATTGGAATATGAAGAGTCATCATGTAATGTAATGAGTTATTTGTTTAAACAAGTTGAAGAGTCATGAGGGTAGTCCAAAGGTCACAAAGGGGAGTTGAAGATTCACACCCTCTTGTTATAATTAGAACCTCATAACTCATGTAATAGGATTTTGGGAGCCAAGATTTTGGCTAGGCTTAGGCTTAGAAGGAGCTTGGGAGTATTTTGAAGAGTCCTGGCTTCTCCGTAGTGTAGAGCAAGTATACTTCTTTGGAGGAGTAGGTGTTCTTGACTTTAATGTTCCACTATTGGGGCTAGTGGTCCATTAATGATGTATGTATGAATGGAACTTTCACTTATAATAATAAAATCAGAGCCAACATGCTTTCATGCATATGTTGTGAATATAGTAGGAATATTCTTGTTTCATTTGCAATGTATGTTATTTAACTTATGCTTATACTTATGAACTATTTCATTTTCATTTGTATTAATCTTGTTGAATGCGTGTTGTCGTATTAACTCATCACTTTAACTTGTGGACTATTATGCATCTTAGCTTGTGGTGTCATTCCGCTCGTGTGTTCCTTTCTAGTTGTGTACTATTACATGCTTCTAAGGGGCACACTTCCTTTTCCCTTCATGTTTTGGAACCTTCATACATCACACTTGACTTCTCGTAGGGTCACACACTTGCTCTCACCCAAAGTTACCATACTTCACTCTGCGCATTTTCACAGTCAAGGCGTAACATTACCACCCATTGTTGGGACTCCTACTCCAAACAGTGTGAGGTCTAGTTGGGACTTCATATCAGGGAGATCCCCTGAATGTTGGCCGATCCAACACCATCGACAGTTATTTGTTAAGGGCTTGGATTAGCCTCTACGAGAGCTAGTGATGCCTTATAGGCCTAATTTATAGGATAAAGACTAGAGTACCCATTAAACCTACCATCCCATCAAAGGGGAAAGATATCATACCTCCTCAAAAGGAGTGGACCAAAAGAAACCATCTTGATGAGGAGACTACAAGAGTCTTATGAGAAGAAGACTATGCTTCACATGCCAAGAACCTTGGGCACCAAGGAATCAATGTACAACAAAGTGGAAAGCTAACTATATCGAGGTGTTCTTCGATGGTGAGGATGAGGAGGATGAGCAGGAGTATCCACAAGAGGAACTTAGAGAGATGGAG
Organism: Pinus taeda; assembly: GCA_000404065.3. Lineage (NCBI taxonomy): Eukaryota > Viridiplantae > Streptophyta > Pinopsida > Pinales > Pinaceae > Pinus > Pinus taeda. Next base: position 11,091 of record APFE031751283.1, read on the forward strand.
GGTGTCATGCGGAAAGAGTTATTTTTGCGGACAAACCTAACCTCCCTAGGAGTCTAAGACTCTCTAGTGACAAACAAACCAAACAAGAGCAATCCTTCTCTAAACACACATTATTCTATGAGAAACCAAGTGTTTTCCGATCTTAACTTAGGTCCAACGCTTGTTGTAGCAGTCCAGCCTTGCTGATCCAGATGAGCTCCTCCTTCACTTTAAGACCTGCATACACTAACAAAGCAAACGATTACATAACACCTGAATATT
>APFE031751285.1:942-18316 GCA_000404065.3 Pinus taeda
TTCCAAGATCTAACTGTCATGGACCAAAAGAATAATCACCAACATATACGCGCTTTTGTAAAGTATAACCCGCGTGTATACGCGCCTTCGTCTAGATGAACCTGCGTATATGTCTTTTTCTACTTTCTGAGTGCCTGAACTGAGATATGTTACCAAAGAAGGTTGCCATCAAGGACAACACCTGTGCCATAGCTCCAAGCCTGTGCCATAATGCCAACAAACTCCAGTATTTGCACTTCCAAACTTGAGACAATCATTTGAGATTTAGATTGATTCTAGTGACTACGCCATGGATGCAGTCCTCATGCAACATGGTAAACCTATCTATTTTAATTCGGAAACTTTCAATGGTGATGATTAATTATCCTACATATGACAAGGAATTGTATGCATTGGCGCAAAGTGTGAAAAAATGGAAACACTACTTGATGGGTAAGGAAACAATCATTCACACTGATTATCAACCATTGCATTACTTGCAATATCAATTAAAGTTGCAGCAATCAAGGAACTTTCAATGGATGGGTTTTCTTCAACAATTCCACTTGGTAATAAGGTATAAGAAAGGTATCTACAATAAAGTTGTTGATATGCTTTATAGGCCTATTTTTAGTGAAGCTACTTTACTCGAGCATAATTTTGTTTTGCATGAAAATTACATTGAGAAAAATGCATTAGACAATGACTTTCAAGATGTTTATGCAAGCTTGATTCAAGGTAACCAAGCAGAGGAATTGGATTATCATTTGCATGATAACTTGTTATACCATCTTGGCAAGCTTTGCATTCCACAAGGAGAAAGAGTCAACATCATAAGAGAGGCACATACTTCTCTTATTGCTAGTCATTTCAGTATAAGTAAGACGGTGGCACATCTACAGAGGTATTGTTATTAGCCTCATATGCTTGAAGGTGTGTCACATTTTATTAAAGGATGTTCAATATGTGCAGTCAATAATCCTAAAATTAGGAAGTTAGGATTGTACACACCACTTCTAGTTCCTTCACGACCATGGGAGAGTGTTTCTATGGATTTTGTAGGAGGTCTTCCATTGTCAAAAAGAGGTAATGATTATTTGTATGTAGTTGTGGATAGGTTCAACAAAATGTGTATTTTGATGCCATGAAAAAGAAAGTTACAGCCGAACAAACTGCTCAGTTATTCTTTCAAAATGTATGGGTGCATTTTAGATTTCCCACATCCATTGTTAGTGATCGAGATTCTCTCTTTGCTGGGAATCATTGGTTAAGATTATTTGATCCGGATTTAAATAGGAATGCAACAAATTATAGAGATAACCATAAACACAAAGATGCAGTGGAAATAATACTTCATTTCATTAATGTAAAATACTGAAATATGCTTACAAATAGAGTTGTAAATAAACCAGCTAGGGCGATGGTAGCTTATCTCTGAGAAGAGATGTGGTGGCTACATGCCTCTGAACTGTGTTATAATGATTCTCAAAGGCCTATTTATTGTTGAGAAACAATGGAAAACCCTTAACATTCCAAAACCTAACCCTAGAAGATGAAATGCCAAATTGTGGGCCTCGTTCGGGTAAATTGGTACATCAATTTCCTGGGGTCGTAACTTTGGCATACGATCTCCATTTGACACACACAATAGCTCATTAGAAATATCTATCTGAGCAATAAAACTATGGGAAGAGAAAAATCAGTCCATGGCCCCATGTTGCTCCCATATTTCCCAAAAAAACGTCATTTAGGGCCTCAAAACCGCTTCGGAAGTTTAGGACCCAAAAAACTGCTAAAAATAGTAAACTGTGCTACAATTTAAGAAACTGAAAAACTGAAAGAGATAGTTGTGGGGGTCCAAATGGGATAGGTGGATGACCACCAACATCCACCTGGATCATTCCTCCCCCCTTAGGAAGCAATGGTCCCCATTGTGTTGAGTTCCTCCCTGAGATGAGGAAGCTTCTCTTGAGCTGGGTCTCTAGTGAGCTATTATGCAATCTCTGATGTGTCCAAAAATGGTGGGAAGCATGGTCGACAACAATCCACATTGAACACTCAGTAGAAGAAAAGGAATGGAGGAATGTTGTGCTTCAAAGCGTTGTTGCCCGTAGCCTTGGTACTGGTGTAAAGACCATGTCAGAGTGGTATGAGTTTATGATGGGTTCTGGTAAGGCGTTCTCTCTACAGATGTAACCAAACTTTGTCACCCACCTGAAACTTGTGTGGTACCCTTGTGGGTTAGGAGAAGTTGTTCCTGTGTTCTATCATGACCGTATCCCTTTGCTATTGCTGCTGCATGGAGGAACCCGTTGTGGGGGTCATGGATGTAGCAACGATCTTCCCCTTACTTTGGGAGCGAACCAAACAGAAAATGAATTTCCTATTCTGGGAGATGAGCTTGCTGCCTTTCATGGCAGTGATCAAAGAGGTGGCGGTAGGTGGGACTACCTTTAGTATCATGTATAATGAATAATTAAAATAAATAATGATAGCACGAGGCCTTGACTCATACATAGCATGTTACCTCCACAAGTATGGTTGGCCTAATAGTACATCACAAACATCCAGACATGTAACATCACACAATACCTCGTCTGTGAAGGGCTTGATGCTGTAGGGAAGGTGGCACTACTGTCGAAATTTGAGATCATGTCATTCATGAAGCCACCCGATAATGTATGGTTATAGGTGTGTTGTAGTCGGTAGGCCTAACCGCTTCATGACCTCTTTTAAAATGAGGTTCTTTTGGCTGCCACTGTCGACAATGAATTGCAGCGGTAAACCCTTCACCCACATCCGTGAGTGGAAAAGATGCTCCCCTTCCTCTGGGTCTTCACGCTCATTCTTTTGTATCTTTGTGGTGACAACAATGATGCTGGGCTCCACATAAATGATCTGCTTCCCTTTTCCACTCCCCTTGTTGGGTTTTGACTCCGGGTCAGAACATGCATCTGATTCTGAAGCCTTCAACTTGGCCACCAACGACTGCAAGTTCTGACACTCACTTGTGTTATGAGTGGGACTCTTGTGAAACTCACACCACTTTCCTTTGTCCTTCTTCAGCTGCGTGGTGTTGTTCTTTTCCTGCGGCTTCGACGGGTTGTCTTGGGTCACCTCGCCTTGGCTTTGTCCTTTGGTCCTTGGGTTTGCAGATCCAACTGTTTGAACTTTTTCTCGATTTTGACAGTGTATCGGTATGTCATGCCAAGCGAGGAGATGTTCAAGAATTCCATCTCTTCCTAGATGTATCTATGGAGGTAGCCACAGTATTTGAGTACTAGATGCAGATAAAAATATTTGATATCCAATTGTGTGCAAAGGGTATGAAAAATGTTTGTGAACTCTGGCACATCTTGGTCCCTTCCCTGTTGTAGTGTGGTCCACTTTATGTATTTGTCCTCGTAGCTTTTGACATTGTAGTATTACTCCTTGATGGCATTGCAGAATGAATCCCAAGTGGGTGCACCTAAAAATAGTGAGCCTATGCTTTCATTCTTCTACTCGTAGTAGGTTTCCCACCAGTCCTTGATGTGGGGGGCTACTTTGAGAACATCAAAATAATCTTTTCTCGACTAGAAAATTCATGAACAGAAAAATATCCTTCTAGTAGATTTAACTATTTATCTACGACATCTGCATCTATTTGACCCTCGAAGATGGGGATTTCAAAATTAACTTGTACTTTAAATGGTGTGGCATTTCCAGAGTAGCTATTGGAAGCCGATGTGTCGCCTTTGAGTAGCTTCTGAGGGATCTGCGCAAAGCTATCCATCATCGTGTTCCTTTGCCGCTCGAGGGATTCTTCAAGCAAGATTTTGATAAAATCTCCTGCCCCCTCATTTTTCTTCTCATCCACCATGGGAGGCCATCGGGATTTGTGGGGTTGGTCTTGCAGAGGTTTGAGTAGTTCAAGCCCTAACTCCTTATATCCTGACCTCATTGGGGACATGGAAAGAAAAATCGAGAAAAAGCAGACCGCTCTGATACCACTAATCTGGATTTAAACAAGAACGCAACAAATTACAGAGATAACCATAAACACGAAGATGCAGTAGAAATAATACTTCATTTCATTAATGTAAAATATTGAAATATGCTTACAAACAGAGTTGGAAATAAACCAGCTAGGGTGGTGGTATCTTATCTCTGAGAAGAGATGTGGGGGCTAAATGCCTCTGAACTATGTTACAATGAGGCTCAAAGGCCTAAGAAATAATGTAAAACCCTTAACATTCCAAAACCTAACCCTAGAAGATGAAATGCCAAATTGTGGGCACCATTTGGGTAAATTGGTACATCAATTTCCCGGGGTCATAACTTTGGCATACAATCTCCGTTTGATGCGCACAATAGCTCTTTAGAAAGATCTATCCGAGCACTACAAATTTGGGAGGAGAAACATTGGCCCATGGATCCATGTTGCCCCCATATTTCCCAAAAAATGTCATTTAGGGCCTCAAAATAGCTCCAGAAGTTCAAGACTCGAAAAACTGCTAAAAATAGTAAACTGTGCTACAATTTAGGACACTGAAAAAATAAAAGAGACAGTTGTGGGGGTCCAAATGGGATAGCTGGGTGACCACCAACATCCAACTGGATCATTTCTCCCCCGTTAGGAAGCATTGTTCCCCATTGCATTGATTTCCTCCCTGAGATGAGGAAGCTTCTACTAAGATGGCTCTCTAGTGAGTTATTCTGCAATCTCTGATGTGTCCAAAAATGGTGGGAAGCATGGTCAACGACGGTCCACATTGAGCACTTGGTGCAAGCAAAGGAATGGAGGAATGTTGTGCTTCAAATCATTGTTTCCCATAGCCTTGGTACTGGTGTAAGGACCATGTCAAAGTGGTATGAGTTTCTGATGGGTTTTGGTAAGGCATTCTCTCTACAGATGTAACCAAACTTTGTTTCCCACCTGAAACTTGTGTGGTACCCCTGTGGGTGAGGAGAAGTTGTTCCTGTGTTCTTTCATGATCGTATCCCTTTGTTGCTGCTACTAACTGGAGGAACCCTTTGCAAGCGTCATGGATGTTGCAATGATCCTCCCCTTACTTTGGGAGCGAACCAGACAGAAAATGAATTTCCTAGTCTGGGAGATGAGCTTGCTACCTTTCTTGGTAGTGATCAAAGAGGTGGCAGTAGGTTGGGCTACCTCTAGTATCTTGTATAATGAATTCAAAGAAATAATGACAACACAAGGCCTTGACTCATACATAGCATTTCGCCTCCACAAGTATGGCTGGCCTAATAGTACATCACAAACATCCAGAGGTGTAACATCACACAATACCTCGTCTGTGAAGGGCTTGATGCGGTAGGGAAGGCGACACTGTTGGCGAACTTTGAGATCTTGTCCTTCATGAAGACACATGATACTGTACAGTTGCAGGTGTGGTGTAGTCGGTAGGCCTAACTGCTTCACGACCTCTACTGAAATGAGGTTCTTTTGGCTACCACTGTTGACAATGAATTGCAGTGGCGAACCCTTCACCCACATCTGTGAGTTGAAAAGACGCTCCCTCTCCTCTAGGTCTTCGGGTTCATTCTTCTGGATCTTGGTGGTGGCAACAATGACGTTGGGCTCCACATCAATGATCTGCTTCCCTTTTCCATTCCCCTTGTTGGGTTCTAACTCAGGGTCAGAACATGCATCTGATTATGAAGCCTTCAACTTGGCCACCAGCGACTGCTTGGTCCGATCCTCACTTGTGTTATGAGTGGGACCCTTGTGGAACTCACACCACTTTCTTGTGTCCTTCTTCGGCTTCATGGTGTTGTTCTTTTCTTGCAGCTTCAATGGGTTGTCTTGGGTCACCCAACCTTGGCTTTTTCCTTTAGTCCTCGAATTTGCAGATCCAAAGTATCACTTCTTCTGTTTGAACTTTTGCTTGATTTTGACAACATATCGGTACGCCATGCCGAGCGAGGAGATGTTCAGGAACTTCATCTCTTCCTAGATGTATCTGTGTAGGTAGACGTAGTATTTGAGTACCAGATGCATATCAGAATCTTTGATACCCAACTTTGTGCGAAGGGTATGAAAATTTTTTGTGAACTCTAGCACATCTTGGTCCCTTCCCTGCCACAATGTGGTCCACTTTATGTATTTCTCCTTGTATCTTTTGACAGGGTAGTACTGCTCCTTGATGGTATCTTGGAATAAATCCCAAGTGGGTGTGGCTGAAAATAGTGAGTCTGTGCTTTCATTCTTCTGCTCGCAGTAGGTTTTTCACCAGTACTTGACATGGGGGGTTGTTTTGAGAAGAGCAAAAACAATCTTTTCCCGACTTGAAAATTCATGAGCAGAAAAATATCCTTCTAGCAGATTTAGCCATTTATTTACGACATCTGCATCTATTTAAACATCGAAGATGGGGATTTCAAAATTAACTTGTACCTTAAATGGTGTGGCGTTTCCATAGTAGCTGTTGGAAGCCGATGCGTCACCTCTAGGTAGCCGTTGAAGGATCTGCACAAAGCTATCCATCATCACGTTCCTTTGCCACTCGAGGGCTTCTTTGAGCAAGATTTTGATAAGATCTACTACCCCCTTTTCTTTCTTCTCATCCGCCATGGGAGGCCGTCCGGATTTGCAGGGCTGGTCTTGCAAAGGTTCGACCAATTCAAGCCCTAACTCCTTATATCCCAACCTCGTTGGGGACATGCAAAGAAAAACCGAGAAAAAGCAGACCACTCTGATACCACTGATCCAGATTTAAATAGGAATGCAATAAATTACAGAGATAACCATAAACACAAAGATGCAGTGGAAATAATACTTCATTTCATTAATGTAAAATACTGAAATATGCTTACAAACGGAGCTGGAAATAAACCAGCTAGGGCGATGGTAGCTTATCTTTGAGAATAAATGTGGTAGCTACATGCCTCTGAACTGTGTTACAATGAGGCTCAAAGGCATATTTATTGTTGAGAAACAATGGAAAACCCTTAACATTCCGAAACCTAACCCTAGAAGATGAAATGCCAAATTGTGGGCCCTGTTTGGATAAATTGGTACATCAATTTCCCGGGGTCATAACTTTGGCATACGATCTACATTTGACACGCACAATAGCTCATTAGAAATATATATCCGAGCATTAGAACTTTGGGAAGAGCAACATCGGTCCATGGATCCTTGTTTCTCCCATATTTCCCAAAAAACGTCGTTTAGGGCCTCAAAACAGCCTGGAAGTTCAAGACCCGAAAAACTACTAAAAATAGTAAATTGTGCTACAATTTAAGAAATTGAAGAACTAAAAGAGACAGTTGTGGGGGACCAAATGGTATAGGTGGGTGGCCACCAACATCCACCTGGATCATTATGGGGATCCATGGGAAACAAATTGAAAAAGAGAACAACTTTTCATCCACAAATAGATGGTCAAATAAAGGTGGTGAACAAAATAGTGATACATCTTCTTCATTAGTATTGCAACAAGCATCCTAAGTTGTGGGATGAACATTTGCACTATATTAAACATGCTTTCAATTGGGCCAAGCACTCTTCAACTCAGACATCACCATTTGAGGCATGTTTGGGATACTTTCCTAAGTCTTCTTTGATTTAATTTTTGGAAAAGATGTTGCTATTGATGGTCATAGTGACATAGACAAAGTAAGAAGGTTCATTGAAAAAATCCAATTAGTACACCAAAGAGTTTAAGAACAACTTGAAAAGAACCAAGGCAAGTACAAAGAAAAGCATGAAAAGAATTGTGTAGATCACAAGTTCCAAGTAGGTAATGAAGTTTGGCTTCACATTAGCAAAGAGAGGCTCCAAGGAGAAGGTAAAAAAATAAAACCAATTAGATATGGTCCATTAAAAATTTTGGAAAAGATTGGTAACAACGTCTTTAGGTTGTATTTTCCTTCACATATGCAAATTTATGTTGTTGTTAATGTTGAGAACTTAAGGTTGTATGAGCCTCCATTGATTGAAGATCAAGGAGAGAATTTCGAAATTCCTTCCATAGAGGATTTTTCTCCTGAATACCTTTATGAACTACAACAAGACACCATTCTTAACAAACGAACAAGGTCTTCAAAATGAGGGATGTGGATTACCTTTGAGTGGGGCTCAAGGGAAAAAATCCTTCAAAGGGAAAATGGATCAAGATTGGAAAGGTGAGGGAACTGTACCCTCACCTATTGGACAACTGAAAGTGATCTTTTGGGGTCCAAAAGGCTTCCAGTGGGGAGGAATGATTAGGTGCTCAAAAAATAGCTCAAAATTCAAAGTTGTCATATTGGTGTGGAACCTAGACGACTGCGTAGTGCTCATCATCTTGAATCTGGCACAACTGGTTTCACATGAAATATACTCCGTATGACTCTAGAAATGAGTTCTGTTCACTTACCCAAACAAGCAAATTTTCAAAAAAAATGGACAACCCAGTTAGCAGTCTGTACCGCTGATGTGGCGCTTACTGGGCAGGTGATGTGGACGTTTACTTGGTCAACGAGCTCCTCAGCAAATTACATCATGCAAAGTGGCACATTTGTACTGGTCAGATTTTAGTGGTTTTTATTGGTTAGAATGATGGCCAACCATGGGTTAACACGTGGCCTAGCTGGAGGTCACCACATGGCAGCTCGGGAGGCCAATGAGCTCCTCGATGAATTATATCGTGCCAAGTGGTACATTTTTACTGGTCAGATTTTAGTGGTTTTTTTTTAGTTGGAATGATGGCCAACCATGGGTTGACACATGGCCCAGCTAGAGGCCACCAAAAATTTGTTTGTAGTCCCGGTAGGGACAGTGGGGATTGAACCTGCAACCTCCCAATGCTAATACATAGTTTTTATTGTTGCATGGCGGTGGTAATTCTTAACGTACATAGAATACAAATTAAATTTAAAGGTTTGTTGTGACACAGTTGAGGGAAAACCACCAGGTTAGCCACCATGTGAACACTACTGTTAGCCACCAACATTTATGCCTAACTGCCAACATTTAAATGACTGTTGGAGGAAAAGGGCCAGTGTCGGGGGCTAGCCCATGGGTGCATGAGCCTCCATTGGAACTTAACTCTGAATTTTTAGGCCTTGACGACCAAATTATCTGCCCAACAAATCTGTCTATATTTCAGTAGATTTGGTGGCTAGTTAGCGGGAATCTGGGCGAAAATGATGGTTTGGTGCTAAATTTTGGGCAATTTGTGGAGTGAATAGTGGAGAAACTAGGAGAGGCCATAACTTCTCTAGTTTACGACCAAATTGGGAGAAAAAAGAGGCTAGATGGCCATTTTTGGACATTTTGGACTCATTGGTGCAGGTTGCAAAAGCATTTGAGCATTGTAAACACATTGTTTTACACATTTTGAGCATAATAAAGAGGCACACGCCATTGGAAGTTGGACCAAGGAGACGTAGCCTAGGAGAGGTGAACTCATTCATCATGTTCCTATTGTGATGTGTTGTTGGTGATGTTCTGTACATTTATATGTTGTTGTTCAATTTCTTATTTATGTTCAATTGCTTATAAAATTAACCTAAAAACTAATTTTCACTTGCAATAAACTGATGAATCCTTAAGCACATGAATAACATTTTGTTTATAATCTGAGGAGGCTCTTAGCACAACAAAACTAATATTCCTAATCATATCAATTACAAGGCCATACAAAGACTTGTTTTCTTTTGATTCATGAAAAGTGAAATGTTTGGGTTTAATTAAGGATTTAGTTATGTAATTAGCCCAAATTCTTAAAAAAGGTGTTCTTACAGATGTGGTTTTTGTTGATATTCCACCTATGTTTGGGATGTTTCTTTCAACATCTTGGGGATGTGTTGCAGTGGCTACAACCACCCTCCAAAATTTTGGCCTGCACCCAATTTTAGAGCTCCCTTGAGAGTTTTACTTGATGACTACACACACTCAGGTTCACTTTGTGAGCTCATGTGAGTCTTTGCACCCACCTTGCTTGATCATTTCACCCAAAATTTTGCATGTTGATGTCATTGTCATGCTTGCGACCATGTTCTACTCATAGTCAAGTTCTTTGGTTTGTGTGTACTTTTTGTGTTCGCTATGAAAACATCTATCACACTCACACATGGAGTCACATACACTGTCACACACGTGTCATCATGGTTGACCAACGATCAATCAAAAGTGTCACACTTGTCGCTCACACCATTGGTCAGTCATGTTGAGCATGTGTGTCTAGATTGTTTGAGTCATCTCGTCGTCTAATCATGTAAGTGTGTGTTTGCAAGATCACATATGCATATTTCACTCATTCACACACTTAGTCACTTTGTTGAATTTCTGACAATCATATTCCCTTCTCACAACCAGACCATCACCCTGCCAACGACTCTATTAGTTGTCACCCAAAACAACACAGAAGCACCAAGAAGGCCATTTCAAGCTACATTGTCTGAAAGAAAATCAATCAAGCTTCATGTATGTCAACCAAAGAGTTTGACCCAACAGCCACCCTAGGACTGACTCCCCTAAAAATTTGTGCAAAGGCTGCAGAACATGCCCTCTCCACTGATTGAGGAAATTGCACAGATAGGTGAGAAAAATACCAATGCCTGTCTATATATCCCTCATAAAATTGCAGAGTTTTTCAAGCCAACCCTCCCATCAGTCGACCGACTTCTCACCTAGAAAATTGTGCATCTTTCATGAGAAAGCCTTCTACTTCCCAATAGTCTACTCAGCTCAAAAATTGTGCAAAGGTGACCAGTAGAACAACCTCCCAACAACAGCACAGTTTTTCCCACAAGTAGCTCCTGACAATTGACTAACAACTCCCCTTGGGAATTGCACAGTTTTTGTTACCAGTGACCTAGTAGCTAACTGCCAGTTCCCTCCAAGAATTGTGCATTTTTCGTTGCCAATGACCCAACATCTGACTACTAGTTCCCTCCAGGAATTGCATAGTTTTTGCTTTGAGTGACTCAGTGGCTGACTGCCAGTTCCCTCTAGGAATTGCACAGTTTTTGCTACCAAGCTCCTAGTACCCGCTCATTCCAGAAATTTCAGAGATTTTGCTTGGCCATCCTTTCTGTAGCCTGGATTATTCCTCTAAAAAGTTGCATAGATTTTTTCTTCAGCTGAGCCAAACATCGCGGATAGTCACTATTAATCCGGATTTCCCATCTTCATCACCCAGTGACTCCTGCACATTTTTCATCAACAGTGCCCGGAGCCTTCATCCTACCTCACAACCTTGTCACCTCTCTTGGTCACCCACATTCGAAATGATCATGCATCATGGTAGACTAGGAGGTTTTTGGATTTGATTTCATCTCTTCATGAGTGATTGCAGATACAGGTACAAAAACCAACATGGCACTATGATGGATGGGGATGAAAGAAGGGAGCACATATAGAAGGACATGTTCACCAACAGATGAACAAATGATGCATGCAAAGAGATATGCCAGCGAACGGATGAGAAAACATGCAAGATGTGTTCATGGACGAACAAACATGCATCTTTCCTGAACGGACGAACCTGTCAAGCTTACCAACATAGAAGCAAGGATAAATGTCTAAATGCAACATCAAGCAAACCAACAACGATCAAAGACTCCATGCACTTTGCCATGTGGAGGTGAATTTGTGACACACCATGAGGACATCTATCACCCAACAACACCATAGCTTGATATGTACACCAACAAAAACACAAATGTACCAACACTGTCATGTTGATTCATGTCATGAGTCATGTCGTCCACATCACTATTGTGGGCCATATGGTCAATCAATGTAATGTAACGTGGAAATCAAAGAGACCCACTTGTTGTATGAAGAGTCATGTAAATTCGAAAAGTCATGGAAGTCAAATAGTCATGAGGGTAGTTGAGCAACCACAAGGGTCAGTTTCACCTTTGGCTATAAATACCTCCTCATTTGTACATGCAAATGAATTTTTCAGCTTACCTCCTCCTGCATAGCCTTGAGATTCTGTAATATTTTCTTTGAGGAGTAAGTAGTAGCTCCAACACCCCACACGTGGGGTTAGTGATGTATGGTGTAATGATATGTCTTGGAACTTTCGCTTAATTTAGAAGCCTGTTAATAGGCCAACATGTTTTCACACATGTATTCTAATTATTGTAAGACTAATATTTAACACTTGTGATGCATGTTGCTTTAACCTGTGTTTAAGACTTGTACTAATTCACTTGTTGCAATACATATATGCTAATGAAAATGTGTTGTATATGTTGTTAATGATGTATTGCCTATGTAGACTACTCTCTGACATCAGACGGGCCTTTCACATAAAACTTCCTATATAAATTGTTATACATGCATGGACTAATACATTGAGTGTTATATGTGTTATTTTCCCTTCTGTGTTGTGATTGCTGCATCCATGTGGACTATTCCACCAAAAGCTGTGTACATCCTATTGTGTTGTGTGTTCCTAGGAGAGTTGGGACTTCTCCCAATTGACTTGGGACTCACTCCCACCCTATCCCTCTACAAGGTCATACAAAGAATTGTTTTCTTTTTATTCATGAAAAGTGAAATGCTTGGTTTTAATTAAGGATTTAGTTATGTAATTAGCCTAAATTATTGAAAAATGTGTTCTTACAAATGTGGTTGTTGTTGATATTCCACCTATGTTTGGGATGTTTCTTTCAAGATCTTAGGGATGTGTTATAGTGGTTACAACCACCATCCAAAAGTTCGGCTTGCACCCAATTTTGGAGCCTCCCTTGAGAGTTTCACTTGATGACTGCACACACTCACATTCACTCTGTGCGCTCATGTGAGTCTTCGCGCCCACCTTGCTTGATCATTTCACCCAAGATTTTGCATGTTGATGTCAATGTCATGCTTGCGACCATGTTCTGGTCATACTCAAGGTCTTCGCTTCATGTGTACTTGTTGTATTCTCTATGTAAACATCTGTCACACTCACACACATAGTCACATACATTATTGCGCAAGCATCATCACGGTCGACCAATGATCAATCACAAGTGCCATGCTTGTCGTGCACACCATCGGTCAGTCATGTTGAGCATGTGTGTCTAGATGGTTTGAGTCATCTCATCATCTAATCATGTAAGTGTGTGTTTGCAAAATCACCTATGCGTCTTTCACTCGTTCACACACTTAGTCACTTTGTTGAGGTTCTGACAATCGAATTCCTCTTTGACAGCCTGACCATCACCCTAGCATCAACTCGATAGATTGTCACCCAAAACAATGAAAAAGCACTAAGCAAGCCATTTCAAGTTGTGTTGTCTGCAAGAAAATCAATCAACCTTAATGTTGGTCAACTAGAGAGTTTGATTGAGCAGACACCCTGGGATTAACTCCCCTAAAAAATTGCATAGAGGTTGCAAACCTTTCCTACTCCACTGACCAAGAAAATTTCCTAGATAGTTTGGACAAACACCAGTTCCCATCCCTATCTCCCTCAGAAAATTGTGCAACTTTTCCAGCTAGCCCTCTTGACAGTCGATTGGCTACTCACCCAGATGTTATAGACATATTTGGGCACATCAACCCCAAACATATATGTCGATGTATTAGGGCTCATCAACCCCTAAAAGAGTTGTTTCATACCCTAAAGGAACATAGTCATCTGAATACATTGTTCCCAAAAATTTCCATCTGAGAGGCCATCCAGAAATTGCCTAAATTGAACCATACTGACTGCTCCACTGGCAAAGTGTGATGCATACTGAGTGGTACGCTGCCAGGGTGCGATGCATACTATTTAGGCCTTCTATAGGATGCGATGGGTGAGGATGGACAAATGTCTAAGACAGTTTGTTAGTTGGTTTCTCATGGAGTCTTCTGGAAAATTTTCCTGTGCCACTTGCCTCTCTGAATTCGCCCAAAGATGAATAAGGGATCTAGGAAATATCCAATCTCTTCTCTTGTGGAACCAATTGTAACAAGTGGAATGAAACTAATCAAACCCCATGGATGACTCACACCCTTTCAAACATGTATAAATGGATCTCCAATCCAAGAGAACAAAAGGTTGGAATATTGTGACTTGCAAGAAAGTGCTGATAGTTTTTAATTGAGGAGAAAGCATTGCATTCTTGTTGGTGTGATCTTACTATTTCATGAGGTGAAGAAGGATTGAAGCTGGGAGGATGATGCTAGATTAGACAAATGGGTTGCAATTCTCCTTTCTATTAATAAATCTCTTCAAGTTTTCTCCCATATGATTGTGCAATTGTGAATGTTATCATTTGTGAATGATATCATTTGTTCATTATATATCTGATTCTTTAATGTTTATGTTGTAATAGATCATGATTCTTTAATGGTTCTTTGTTGTTGTACTTGTGCAGGTACTCTCTAAGCATGTTAAGTATGGGGAGGAGTTGCAATATCTACCAAAGGAGAGAGAAATCAAGCAAGGGAATAAGCGGAAGTTCCAGGTTGGTTCTATTATCTTTCTCTTATCTATTACACATAGAAGAAATCATTGAATTACTTTAAACTGTTGTTGCTAGGGTAATCCCTTTGTCTATATTTTCCAGAGTAGTCACTTTCATTCCTTTTCAACTCTTTAAAAAGAAGGTCCATCTGAGCACTTGTCCTTTCAGGCTCATTAAAAATCGAAGGTGACTAGAGTCATCTTTAGCTTTTTCTCAAATCTTTGAAACTGAAAACACAAAGTTGTGTCCAAGTGTCGTTAAAATTAATTGACCACGAATAACATCCCTATTCCTTAGTTGATCTTAGGTTGAAACATATGGTGACAAATCTGCAATCCACTAATGAAGGAATCCCTTCTGATGGGAATCCTAGTCCTTTTCCTTCTTTCAGAAATATTGGTGCTCCCTATATGGCTGCATTTCCCTTTCGGGATTTACCATTGGCTTGCCAATATGATTGTTTTCAACCTCCTTGGTTCAAAATGTCATGATTTCTTCCCAATCAAGTACAACTCCAACTGGACAAAATCAACCTATAGTTGATCCTAAAGTTGACCCTTTTCCTTCTTCCTTGTTTGTTTCTCCCTCCCCCTCTTCCTCTTCGCTTGGTGAAAGTATTGGTACTAGTAACTAGGTGGCTAAGAAGAAGAAGAAAGGGAAGAAGAAGAAGCCAATTTAGCAAGGGGACAACCAAGCAACCATTGCTCTGAATGCAAAATCTGATGAAAATCTATCCGTTAAGCTTCACAAAGTCAAATATCCATGCATAATCCGTGCTACAGACCATCTTCATCAAAATTGTCCTTACAATCCTTGGATCTTAGAAGAATGGAATGGTCTTCTTGTTCACACCATCTCGTGTCATCAACCTCTAGAGATCATGTTGGTAACACACCATCAACTAGTGATAGTAAAGTTCATGGACAGAAGGGAAAGGTCAAATTTCTCTGTAGGTTATGTGAAGGGATTCACCCCTTTCACCTTTGTCCCTATTTGGATGAAGCCAAAAGAGTGTTGGATAACCGTCCTGCTTCATCACAGTGACTTCCATCTAGTTATAGGAAACTCTCCCTAAATCCTTCACTAGTTGATGAATCGACTGACCAGAATCAACTGTTGGTCGAAACCACTCTCTCTGAAAGTGAATCCTATGAGTCTATACCCGATCCAAATCAACAGGTTGAGGTAACGGTTGACCTGATTTTACCTTCAGCTAATTGTACCTTTCCCGAAGAGAGTGAAAATAATACCACTCAAGTTCTTTTTGTTTCCTTAGATTCAAATGAGTTTGGGCTCAGTCCACCTGTTCCATCAAGACAGGAGGAAAATCCTCCAGTTCTCATAACTCAAGGGGTTAATTCTCTCATTTCTATAGTACCCCCTCCAAGTAGTCTAGTCACTTCCTTTGATTGGAATCGACTGTCAGGATCCCGCCTTCCTTCTTATGTGCCTTTCCAGATCATAGTACAAGTTTGTAAAATGATTGTATCTGGCACTATTATAGAAAAAGGTGCATCAGTGAGTATCCTTTCCTCAACTTCTTGGCAAGCGCTTGGTTCACCACCACTTGTACCTATTACACAGAATTTGTTGGGCTTTAACAGTGGAACTATTCAACCATTAGGGATCCTTCCTAAGTTACCTATTACTTTGGGAGGGAAAACTGTTTATCTGAACGTGATGGTAGTCCTAGGACCTTTATATTACAATTTTCTTCCTGGGTGTGACTATGTTTATGACATGGGAGCTATTATTTCAACACTCTTTCGAGTGATTTGTTTCGTGCTTGAAGGCAAAATTGTCACCGTAGACCAACTTTCATTTCTCGGTCCAAATATAGCTCCTAGTCAACCATCGTCCCTAATGTAGAAATTTTGAATAATTTAACACATATTCAACAGAGATTATCCTGATCATGTACTATTGCGGAAAACATACACAATACATAAGCTCCTCTACGTTGATCATCAATATAGCAACATCAATAACAATAAAACATCAAGAGCATTCACACATCAACACAGTATGTATCCCGGGGAAAGCATCTCGCTAAAAACCCCAACTATCTGTATATTAATGATTGAGTCATGTAACATTACAAAGTACAATGCTTATCACAAGCAATCCAGTACCAGATCCACCTGTTACACACAATACAGCTCAGATCTGAATCAATCCCTGGCTCAAATCTCTTCCGCTGCTTGCCTGCCTCTACTGCTCAATACCTGCACAAGAACCGGTGATAATACCAAGGAAGCCAGGTCTTTTCTTGGCTAAATCACGTGAGAACAAGCTACAATATGGGAAAACTCATTGGCATACTCAATCCCCTGATTTGTGCAAGATCTGGTGCACAACTATAGTCACAACTGATAGCAATCTGATTCTCTAACACCTGTCCCTCCTGAACTGAACATGCACTGACATGCAACTGAGTTAACTGATGTATTCATTAGTTGTATTATGAGTTAATAACTTGTGAATTAATTAATAACTATTTCACCCAACTCATCTCTAGTCTATTCGCCAGTTAGACTAAATACAACCAGTTTAACAAAGCTAAACTGAACACAACTCCATCAACTGCACCTCCAGTCCACTAAACTCAACTCACTTGAGTTCTAACTGAGGTCATGCATGCAAATATTCAACTAACCCATAAGAACCACGTATTTCCTTCATGCAATTGCATGTGCCACATCCGTAGCTCGAACTGAAGTGCTCCAAGAGAATAAGACAAAGATTATAGTCCAAATATTATTGTGAGATAATAATATTTGACTTTTCTATTTTTAGCCTAGCAGTCTAAAAATAGACTCTACCCATATGTCTAAAAATAGAAGTCCATCTATTTTTACCAACATGACCAATCATCCACAAATAGCATCCTGCAACTCATAGACCATGATCCATATGTCTAAAAAATAGACATAGTCTAAAAATAGACTTGCGCCAAAAATAGCCTGCGGGCCCACTTAGTGAGGGCGACTCCTTTCCACTAAGCTCC